>JAVMSB010000150.1:0-74874 GCA_031761475.1 Penicillium pancosmium | reverse complement strand
GAGGTGTAGGTGGGAGAAGGGATTCGCGGGGCTCTTGTTGACAGGGGGGGTAAAAGGATGACGGTAAGAATAATGCCACTTCGGAAAATGTACTAGCATAAGAACATGCAACAAGGCGGGGATCGTCACGATAAGGGCCAGCTGAAAGTGAATTTCAGTAGATCATATTAAGGGAAACTACAAGTACAAGCACAAGTACGAGTTACGTCAAATAATCCCAGTAGTGTTAGGCGCGAATTCAATACATTGTGGCGAAAACCGTGACATCTACACGTGAGACCTTGGCTCCCCCCTCCTCTGCTCTGACCACACACTCTTCCAGAGTGTGGAGGACTATTCTCCTCCGAGACACCTGGCCCCAGTTGATCCAGTGAAATTCAATGACCAAACAAAAAGAAACACACACAAATACAAAGCTGCCATTGAACCACAAAAAGAGCCTTTGAAGATTTACAACCAGAAAACACCCACCCAAACTTCCAATCGATGACCACAGCCCCAGCCGAGCCCGCGGGGTCGTGATTGGTAGAGATCGGGTCCAGAATGTCTCAGCATGGCGGCGATGCCGTCGGTCGTACAAAGTGGAAAGAAATAAATTGGAACGACGATGCCTGCGACTCGTCACCGCACGCTGATCGCCTGAGGCGTGCGACCGTTCACTCTCCTTGCCGCGTACATGGACAAGTCCCCTCGAGTCGCGTCGAGGCGAGTCGACTCGACTCGGTTACATTGCACACATTCTTCGCACAATGGTCTTGTCCACCTGTCTCGATACCATTCGTTTCTTGGTGGCCGTAAAACCTTGAAATGACCTGATCCCAAATCGTAGAGTCATCCATCCCACTCGTTTACCTCGTGTGTTGGGTAGAGTGGACCTCCCAAGGAAGTGTAAAGATGGGCATTATTATACAGCCTAATTCCTCGCAGACCAGCTTCCAAATTAATTCCAATTCTCATCCCTAATCAGTAACTTTTTATTTTATTCGACTCTATTCAATTCTGATTCTCAGTCTTAGGGTCTTATTCATGATTTGTTGATAATATTCTGGAAAGTAGAAAGACTCAGCGAGTCATGTACTGCTGTGCCCAACTCCATAAGCCGGTCGAAATGAGAATACAGCCATCACATCACCCCTCCACCTCACAATGATTTTGCATTACTTTCGAGGGAGATTCATCCCAATATTTACAAGTCCAGTGGTCATATCAAATCATGCACAGCCACATCTGAGTTCAGAAAGACCCTTACTCGGATCTCTTCGAAATCTTCGGCAGCAACAACCAACTCGTAGCCATCACCCCATACAGACCGATACAAATCGGATGCAGGACCATAGTACCCACATTCTGCGCGAGGATACCGGTAAAGAAGGGCGAGACCGCTCCACCGCTGCTGCCAAGGGCACTGATGAAGCTTAGACTAGACATGTGCATACTTCGCGGCAGTAGCCTCGTAAAAACCACCGTGGCACACGGATACACAGCTCCAAGCAAAAGACCTAGAATTGCAACCGTGACAGCTTCTCCGATGACATTAGGAATAAGCCAAGTCATGAGCTGAAAAGCCACAGCGCCGGCCACCATCAAGACTACTGCTGTCTTTTCGCCTAGTCTCGCGGCCGGATGAGTGAGCAGAAACCTGCCAACTGTTATTCCAGCCCAGAACCCTGCGCTGACGTATCCAACCCGCGAGGGGTCGCCATTTCGGTAGCTGATCAGGAAGGAAACCACCCATCCCGAGACGGAAACCTCAGCTCCTTGGTAAGCGAAGATGAATAAGGCACCAAGCAGGGTAGTCCGGTTCTTGATAGACTTTTTGAGGACCTGGGCCCGAGTCAAAGTTTCGCCAGCAATACTGGTGGGGCGAGAAGTTGTTTGATGAAGAGGTCGTTGCGGCTCTGCTGGGGTATCTTTCTCATAGTTGAAGAATGCCCACGAGGAGAACACGAGATTGAAGAGACAGAAAGTTAAGGTAATAGAATAGAAGATTGACCAGCGGATCCCACTTGACACCATAGCAGTTGCGAAAAGCGGTGCAACAGTACCTCCAATACCATATGATCCATGAAAACAGCCCAGGGCTGTGGTTGCATTTGCTAGATTCGCGCAGTACACGTTGCTAAGAGCCAGACTAAGAGCCATCCCGAACCCGAGAAAGAAAAAGCAGGTCACGACCACCGGGAACGGTGGCTGGCAGATGATGACCACATAGCTGACGGCCAAACAAGCCATCGCAAGTACATAGCTCTTTGAGCGGCCTAGCTTCAACTCCAGGGCATGTGTAACTGGCGCCGCCGAGATGAATCCGAGGGCATTGGTCACGAAAATCAGCGACACGACAGCGTATCCGATGTCATAGTGTTTCTCGATGTAGGGAATCAAGGCACCTGGAGCACTATCGTTCATTCCATTGCCGAAATTGATGAAACAGACGCTCAACAGCCGCCATTTGGTTTTCCATGAAGGATTGGTTCGATCTGGGGCCCACTCTATGGCTTCATTCTCGGCGTCTGGGATTGATAGGCGGCCTTCCAATACGCCTGGGGTAGGGTTTGGTGTGGATTCGCCTGTTGGTGGCGAAGATACTGGCTCAGCAGTCACTTGAGTTGAGCTGTTGTGTGGCTGTAACTCATTGAGTTCATAATCTGACGGAGGGTGCGTGACGCCTTGCTTATCCTTCCGCACTGCAGGTGGGGGCGTGGAGATATGCGAAGAACTCTCGATCTCTAGAAAAGCTCCCAGACTGGAGGCTACCATATTCGCCCGGTTTTTGGGGGATAATCACCAATGCAAAGAAAGGCTTTATCAGACCAACGATGGCTTAGAGGCTTAACAAAGAGATCTGGTGAAGGAGATGGAAGAATGAGGAGTTGGACTTCACTTGACTTAATGTGGGGGAAAAAACACTCCGGTCAAGTGATTCCAATCTGCAGGAGTGCATTATCTGACCACCTTTGGCGAAACATTCTACAAGTAGCTTGAAGTCGGGGACTTTCTCCATTAGGCGGGGCCCCGACTCCACGACTTTGGAGGGGAACTTGTGGGTAGTTTGTCATCGTGCGGAACCCCCGCCGATAAGCCCAACGAGGAAATTTCTCCCACCCCTCCAAAGAGCTCGACATATTCCTGCAGCTCCCCGATCCTCGCCAATCCTCGCCAGTTAAATCGCAATGGCACCGCCTCGTCGAAAGGTCCTGGCTACGGCCGAGGAAACCATGTTCCCACCGAATGAACTGGCCGAAACCCACCACATCGTGCGAGCACTCAAGGGTACTGGCAACAATATCTACCAAATTGAATTCCCAGACAAGACACAAATGTTGGCTGAGCTGCCAGCGAGATTTCGATCGACCTTCTGGATCAAGCGTGGTTCATACCTTCTGGTCGACACCAAGGCACAGGAGGAACGGGACAATAAAATTGGCGCGGGAATTATCAATATTGTGCGGGATGAAAAGGCCTGGCGCAAGGCCCCATTTTGGTATGGGATCAATCTCTCCTCTATTACGCTGGTTTGTACAATAGATCGCGTTTTACTAATTCGCTCTTCCTCCAGGCCCAAGGAATTCGTGAAACAGCCAATTGTGACCGCCAATGCCAATTCCGACTCCGACACCGAGGAGGAATCTCGCGTGGGGAAAATGCCCTCTTCTGACGAGGAGTCTGACGCTTGAAACATCTTTTCAAATTCAAAAATGAGTATTCAATGCCTATCGTCTATTGAGAACGGGGTGCTTTTCCACGCTCGCCGCCATCCACCTCCCCGAGCCCGCTGATGAACACGCCAAATACCTGAACCGCAAGGGACAAGACTACCGCTGCCGAACTGGCGTTGGTGCTTGGGTACACGTTCCAAGCCCATTCCTGAACCGCCCACAAGATATAAATCAGAACGGGGTGGAAGTTGGCCTGCCACAGGAGGAAGGGGGAGGCCCAGGCCAGATATGCGAAGAACTGGTAATGCAATGATCTGGCGCAAAGCATGCCGATCGCCAATGAGGTCAGCATCATGTTCATAGTGAAAGTTTTGGGTATGGCGATGCGAGGTCTCCATCCACGGAGAAGGTCACGGGCGAAGCTAAAAATGTTCATGCCCGATGGCTTGACCCAAATGGTTGAGAAAAGCCCCAGGAGGGAGACGTGCAAAGCCAACAGACCCAACGAGAACTCCTTTGAGAGGAAAGTTTCCTCTCCGACAAACCTCCAATTTACGGTCCACTTGAACATAAACTGCCGGGTTAGCTCAAAGGCCCGATTAATGTAGCCTGTGTAATTTTTGCGAGTGAACGGTCTTGCGAGCAACATCTGTAGAATTTGTATCAGTTTGCTGCTATCAATGTAAAAATCCCAGGGACTCTTGACTCACCTGAGGCTGGAAAGCTACAATTGCCTGAACAATGCTGCCACGTAGACCATTGTCAAATGCGCTGAGGACGGCTATGGCTGGTGCTAGCAGAACCAGTGTCATTTTGACAGAGACACCAAGAGACCATGCTGTGATGCCAAACAAGGGCTTCTTTTTCATCCAAGAATAAATTGCAAGCCACATAAAGAAGGCGGCAATGCCATCATTGAACATGCGGAGCATGTAGATGCTATGAAGCCGCTTGGACAAGACGAGCAGCGGGAACAGATATGGCGGCGCATGAACCTGCCTATAGCAGGCAATGACAATAATGAGGGTCGCCAGGTATATCGCCGCGAAGATAATCTGTCCGAGGAGGATGTCCCGCCCTTGATCGGTGAGGTAGTAGAGAAGGGCATAAATGTAGACGTGGCCGGCGGGATAGACGAGGGGGCCGGTCGAGCCTTCGATGGAGGGATAGTTGCGTTCCCCATCGAGATATAGCTTCACTTGCTGCATGTAAGTCGTCCAGTCAATCTCGGTATCTGGTGATGGACGGGGTGCGATTAGCTTGGCCTTGTCTGCGACGCGACGGGATGAGACGTGCACTCACAGGAGATCTTCCAAATGACAAGTGCGCACAGCACTGCATCGCCTAGGATAAGTAAGGGCCCGATCCATTGTGTGTGCCTTGGGTGGGTTAGCACATTGTATATAAAGCGCGCCCAGGGGCCCATTGCGATGCAAGTGATTGAGGCGGAATGTTCCAGGCTGGCTTGATGGGGGACTTTTGACGTGTGGAGTGCGACTGGCTGTGGCTGCTCTGTCAAATAAAGACCCACTTACTTTCATAGTCGACATGATTTTCGCCAACAACCAAATATTTTCAAGACAGATTGAACCAGTTCAAGCTGACAGAAAAAATCAATATATTCCAAAGTTTTTGAGCAAGCGGGGAACTTAAATCGTTCTTGCGAAAAACTCAAAAGCAGGATCACAAATGGAATCTTCCACTCTCCGAGTCATTATATAGATCCAGAAAGTTGAGACGATTGAACTACAACATACTACTACTAGTATTCTACTAATAGATAATGATTTCCGGTTACTAAATTACTATTTTCCATACTATTACCTTGGCCATCTACTAGTAGTACGTTGTTTCGAGTGCCCGTACACGGGGCGGTAACCAACGCCATCTCTTTGGCTTGGCTTCGTAGTGTTTTCGTTTTCCCTTTTCCGTCAATAGTATACTTCTGTGTTTTGGGGCTCTCAACATCTACACAAATCAGCATGCATAAAATACTACTAGTGGTAGTACAGGAGTACAGGCATTTAAAGTAGTGCTAGTAGTGGTATATAGTATTTACACCAAACTTTCGCAAAGCGATATGCAGTATACGACAACTACTACCTAGCTATTATATATCTGAGTGTGTATCCATGGATATTTCGGATGGTGCGCTTCCTGGTGCGGGCTTCTAAGATTAGAGCCTCAGACTTGTCACAGTTTAACATGACCCCATTGCCGCTCCCATTGTTAGGCTGCCCTCATCATGATGGCGCAGCTACAGTGGAATTGTGGATGAGATGGATAGCAAGTATCCGATTTTGGCTACATCTCTGATTGGAACCGCGAGACAATAGGCAAAGCAGAAGCTAGGAATTTGGATAGTGACTTTGTGGCTGATACGGCTCTGTTCTGAGGTCGTTTAATTGAGCATTAGCTTGTCTTATTCTTGACCTGGAACCGTGAGGGTTTATTGTGAAAACGGCTGCGAAGATCTTGAATTGTGAGTATGGGTTTGGTGGGGAGAGTAGGTTCTTGTGCTGAGGGAATCGGTGTCGGGACCACATTGCCCGGCTTCTGTGAGCCAGCCCAGTTGGCGTGCTTCTTCGACGAGGCCCCTCTCAAATTCATCGTTGCGGTATGGAGAAAGTTGTGGAATTAAATTTCCACCCAAGCAGATCTGTTTATTCTCCAGCGGACACGAAGAATATTCCAGGGTGAAATTCTAAATTAACCAGGGCTACTACGAGTATGCAAATACCAGTTATTTGTCAAACATACGGAGCTCAGCTATGTAGTAAAGTCCGCTTGGGCATCTATTCAGATCTTCTCACTGGTTCAAAAGCCTTGGCCCCCAGAGGAAGCCAGCGTTGTACGAGTAAGCCTCGTAAAAGCTTTGGCCCCCAAAGGAAGACGCCAGCATTGTAAGCCTCAATGTTCTAAAGGGTTTAGATTGGCAAATATGGCTTGATTGGCATAGTTAAGCGGGACGTGCATCCAATGCTCTTCTGCGTACGTTCTCCATGTTCTCCACTGGCACTTGGCACTGGTACTTAGCACGGGAGATGCGGAACAGAATCTCACTTGGGCTTAGTTACGGGGTAGGGAGAGGGTACATTGCAGGATGGTAGCTAATCAAAATTGGGGTCATTTTGTAACCGAATGCAGGGTTCGTTTTCACCAAACAGTGCCCGCTATTCACCCACTGAGCTTGAGGCTGTGACTGCCAGCGGTTACGAGCTGCATGATACCAAACTATCGGGAGAAAATGTACGGAAAAATCCGTAGTAGGGTACCTCCTAGGCAGATCGCGCTTGGCAATTCACGAAGGCAAACTGGAGAGTCAGCCGCAAATATCCCCACCTAATCCACCTTCTTCATGCTTCAACTTGAATCCGTGACGCAAAAATATATCACTTGCCAATTTTAATTTTCTGAACGAATGGAAATGAATATTAGCAACACCCATCCGTATCATGAGGCTGGATCATCATACACCGATATGCCCATGGATCACCGGGCAAGCTCACCTTCCACGCTCTCAGAGCTTCCACTCCGAGCCGCCACCACTTCCGCTCAAAAGCATCATGAGTCGAGTCATTTATCCGAGATTCACATACATAAAAAAGGATCTATATCAAAGGAATGGATCCCTCTCATGCTAAAACGTCCCGCACTGGTTGCCGTAGCGGTTGTTTGCTGCGGAGCTATTGCTGCTCTTGAAGCACTGAGATATGTTACCAGCTCGAGAGCCGTCTCGCCCGAGAATAGAACTATTTTAAACCTCGCAAAATATATGCCAACTCTTGGTGTGATCGCTATCGCTTTCGCCTTCCGCGCAGTTGCAACAGACGTGAAAAAGCTCACGCCATGGTCGAATATGAGTGGACGATGGGCTACTGGAGAGCAATCAATTCTCTTGGATTATCACAACAAAATAGAGGCTCTTTCCGTCTTTCAATCGATTGGGAAAAAAGATTGGGCAATCACGGCTATCTTGACGGCAACATTTTTCTGTGGCGCACTTGTTCCTTTTTCCAACTCGTTGATTTATGTCGATTTAGCTGCATCGCAAACAATAGCGACGACCTTGACGAAGACATCGGTTTTTGATTTCGAGGAGTTTCCTCTTGTTCTGCCGGATGGTAATCTCACTATCCCCAAGAATTATACAGGAGAGAAGCCCTATGCTCATGTGTTCTCGGAGAGAGAGTCTGGTGGGAACCCGGCCCCATGGACGACGGACAAATATGCATTTGATAGGTTTTCAATGCCAGACACTACATCTAAGCAAAATGGAACCATGACGGCTGATGTTAATGCCGTGTCCGTTGGTCTCAAATGTGAACAGGCTCAGTACAGCATGGGTGACGGTTACACTGCTCACGTCGCTTCTTGCCCCTTGGCGATCGAACAGGAACATACGCCCGGTGGCTCATGGCTCAATATCACGCAGTGCTCAAATGATCCCGTCGATTTGCGTATAACGGTGACTATAAATACCGGCGGATCTATCGGCGGAGTTATCTGCTCGCCGACTTTCACTCAGCAAACAGCAACGGCTTCAGTCAACATAACCTCTAATGAGCTCGTGGATTTTACTCTTATCGATGAGCCACAAAATCTTGACGTGAGTACTTCAGTCGAGGCGCTATGGCTGTATCTCATGAACCCACTTGATACGCAAACATTGAAGTCCTATGGACGTGCCGGTCAAGGGGGACCATATGATGCAGATCAAATACCAGTTGCCAACACATCGAAGATCATAAGCCTGGTTAATGACTTGGCAATTTACAAATACTCGACCGATACATTTACAAGCCTACTCCCGGCAGATGCCACCGGAAGTGCCACGAAGCTGGATGATCTCCAGAAGGAGGTAGAGATACTCGCGACAGAGATATGGGCACAGGTGATTAATCTACTTTCGCGGAAGCCGGTGGAACGAAGCCTACCAGGAAAAATTACGCTAAGTCAGAAGAAGATTCTTGTTTGGAGGCCAGCTCTCCGAGCAATGCAAGCCTTACTTGCTCTTTTGGCAGTCGTGTGCATCACATTTTGCACCGGGCTGAGACCGTCAACTGCTTTATCTGATGATCCGAGCTCACTGGCTGCCACCTCTTTAGTTATGGCAGATTCCGGAAATGGCATTGAGAAGTTACTGGCGCCTCATGCGACTTCATCTCAAGACCAAATGCAATCCAAATTACAAGATATCCGATTTCGCTTTGGAGGGCGGGCGGCACAGGGTCAACAGCTTTGTGTGAACGACGAGTGTCTTGGCGACGAACAACCAAGTTCAAAGGAGCAAAGCCCATTTTCATCGCCATATCAACAAGTATCAAGTGATAGTGACAATAATCATCTATCAAAGCCGGACCCGGGCTGGCGGCCAATTCCCCTTCTCATGGCGTCTAAAATTGCCCTTCTCACAACAATTATCTTGATCATGGTTGCCCTCGCTTTGATGCTTTGGTCTTCATACCGACACGATGGTATAACAGCAGACACTCGAACTTCGGCCGCTGCGTTTCCATTAGTCACTTCCGCCATTCTTGTTCTGCTTGGTTACAGCTGTGCAGGCGTTGATGGTGCTGTGCAAATCCTCGCGCCTTTCAATGTCATGCGACGACGGCCTAATCAGCACGGAATTTTCATTGATTATCATTCTGCCTTAGGCCGGTTATCTGAGCTGGGGTCCAGAGGAATCAGTGCTGCAGTGATCGCATCTTCCGCGGTCATGCTAATAATTATGGCCTTGAAAATTGTGGCCGCCGGTTTATTTGTGTCCACCACTGCACAGCGAACCATGAGCGTGAACATCACGCTAGACCAGAGCTTGGTTATGAATCTCCCAGATACTTTTGGCGCTTCAAACTCAGAAGAATTGATCAGAAAAGCATGCCAGTATGCCGAGTGGCAGACAGACCCCAATTTCGAGCTCCCCGCTCGGTCTGGCACCATCGATAATCTGGTTTTCAGTAACATCACAGATGTTCTGGACAATTCAAGCATTAATATAACGTCAGATGGATCTATCGAAGCCCGTGTACCAGCAATCCTGGTAGACATCCGTTGTGTGCCCATATCGACACAGAACTTCAACCTCAGTATTAGTTACGACACCTCAAACAAGGAACAGCCTTGGTCATTTGCTTGGGCTTGTAGCTCACAGTTCTGCTATGACTCACTGAACGAAACAGAGTTATCTACAACTGGATTTATACCTGATCATGCTCCCGTTGTATACGACGGTAAAACTGGCTTCCGGAAGTTCAAATTTGATATGGGCGGACCTCCAGACTTGATGGACGACGATTTCTGGTTGTACCTGACAGACTATAGCTCAGTCTCCAAGCCGTTCACCAATAAAACTATGGTTGGAACGGAGCCTATCTTGGCGAATCCCAATACTTTGAATGTCTCTCTACCAACCATGCAAGCCACGGTCTGTTATCGGAACCTGAGCAGTGTCACCGTCAAAACAACCTTCAAGCGGCCCAGCAAAGCTGAAATTGGAGGCCAGAAAACACTGCTTCCCTGGAAGCCAGTCTCGTTCGACAACAATAGTATTGTCTACAATGGATCATATCCTAACATGCAGCCCAATTGGTTCGCGCCGCCAATTCCTGAAATCAATCAGTATGCAGGAGACTTTTCGCCGGATGGAGAATTGCGGAGCGACACGCTATGGCCGGGCCGAGGTAGCAGCACAAACTTCTTCGAGCTTCTCGCGGTGTACGCAGAGTACCAACGTCAGAACCTGTCTTCTCTGGTCGACCCCGTCTCTCTTGCCCAGTCAACTCAGCAAATGTACACCCTGTATGTCACCCAACTTCTGACAGAGCTCCGTTCAAGCGTCCAGAATTCGTCATCATTGTCCCCTACAAACCAACAGTTCCAAGCCAGCTTGTCTTATTCGGAGCCTCGTCTGATGCAGGAGCCGGTCATTACTTACGTACTGGAAGCTCTACTCGCTTTAATCGTGGTCATCCTCCTTTGGGTATTTCGTATATTCCCCAGCAAAGCGATTGTCCCCAAACCCCCCACATCTATTGCAGCGCAAATTTCACTTCTTGCCAATAGCAAACTGGTCCATCAAGCTCGGGATGAAGATGCACATCAAATAGCACAGCTGAAAAAGTGGAAAGCGGTTGCGGCCCTGGGATGGTGGCCGGAATTCTCACCGGCAGATAATCGCATGAGCGGCTGGAGATGGGGTATCGACGTGGGGCAAGGTGCTCAGTTACAAAGCTGGAACGTCAAGCCTGCATATTTGACAAAACAGATGCATTCCCCTTCGCAGTCTACCTCTTCAGATCTCGAGTTAACACCTTTGGGTGCTGCTGAGCAGGATGAGCGCGGGCAATCCATGGAACTTTTGTCGAGGATTGGTAAGACAGAGCCAATTGCCGAAATCCATGATCCGAAGCGTAGCTCAGAAGATATCTTCATCCGTGATGGCTCAGATAGGTCAACATCGGGGTAACCAATGATTTTATGATAGCGCTTCATCAAGACGGATACCTCGGCGGCTCTCCTTCCTTCGGATCCTTTTGGAACCAGGTCAGGTCAGATTGGGAGTGATAAGCTTTAAAACACCAGCTAGAGGCCCACGCTATTTTTAATGACTTGATTTTTACTCTGCCGTACCTTCAAACACTTTGTATTACTGGCAGCTGGTTGAATATCCCGAAGCCACAATCTCCTGTTTGTGCGAAACCTCCAGAGAGAAATACTAAGAACTTGAACCCATTTGCTAGTTGGGTAACTTAAGCCAACTTGAACTCAACTTGAAGGTCATAAGTCATCATATCATAGAAAAATCCAGAGGTCAATCCATACCATGGAAGCACAAATCTGCCTAGGCACGTTTTGGCCCACCGCGCCTATTACGGCGTCGGACATTCCAAAATGGATAGAATACATCGTTCACATCCATGAATACTTTCCTCCCATCTCTTTTTCTTCTTCTCTTTCTTCAGAGTTTGCTCTTCGTTCGCCATATTTCCCTCTCAGCCAACCCACATCTTCTGTGTTTGCCAATATACTAAACGATCGACAAGAATCGCTAGTATTACATACGACTAGTTCGCCCACTGGCATCCACTCTCCTTTCAAATATCAAACGACCCAAATGGCTCCCATAAGTGTGAAACACCTCGAGGACGAAATCCAGTGCCTGTCTCAGCTGGGATTTTCTCAAAGCTACCAACAGAGATTCGTCTAGTGATATGGGAAGCCATTTTTCCCGATTCAAGAAAACCGCAGCCCGATCGCAAATACCGTAGATCTGTGTCTACGAATAAAATGGCCAACATCCTATGCAGCAGCCGTTTCCTATGTCGTGAAATTGTAATACTGTTATACCAGAATCTCAAGTTCAGATTTATAATCGATAACGGGCATGACCCTCATAAGATATGGATCAGGTTTCAGGCAACGTCTAAAAAATTGCATGTTAACCGGAGCTTTTCAAGCGCGACTGATATAGAAGAATTCCTTAATCGCTTCCCTTTTTCAAAGGTTTTAAGACCACATTTTGAAATTGAAATCCACGGTGCAGAGTATCCGCCGCTCAATTCGTTCCTCACGCAATGGATGAAAGTCAACAGTGTTGTCGATTTTTTGAAGAAACTGCCGACTTCTTCATATGTTCATGTGAATTCCGTGAAGTATTGGATTGAAAGTGGATCTGCTAGACGAAATAATAGATTATTCACATGGAGTGCCAAGGAATCGTACCCTTGGACAGATCATGATGTCCATATCCTGCCCTTTACTTGCCTCGCTAACTGGCATTACACTTTACCTGCCAACCTGAGGGCCGCAATATTGAAAGACCCAGAGGCACTCAAGCAAGCACAGTTACACCTCTTCAAATCAGAGACTCCTACTGGGGCCGATAGATTTAACGAAGTCTATACAACATTCGACATTTCGGGAATGGGCCAGACATACTACATCTATGAACCTTGCGAGACGTCACGGATTGAGGAATCGGTCAGAAAAGTAAACGCAATTTTCTGGGAGATCATGCGGTCCTTTTTATATATGTACATCGATGTCGGAATTGGCGATGAGTCTCAGGATAGACAACTTCTCGTTACCTATGACAGGATTTAGGATTTACTATCCTCTGCCACTCAAATGGTTATTTATCAAGCTAACACTCCGGGGTCTTAGGCTCTCAGCTGATTTGGTGCTCGGTCAGAACGGCGGGATTCATTTACAACCCGAGAACCAGAAAGGACACAATAGGAGTGCGATCATCAATGGAGGATCTTCGATGCACAGGTAACCAGCCATGTACCTAAATTGCTGAAATGAAATCATGGATTGCTGCCTCCATAAACGGGCTTATTGATTCTTCGGTTGATTTTTATTTTCTGTTGTACAGTTTATACACGTACATATGTCAAGTGTAGCTTTCGCTGCGGTATATCCATCCCCAATATCCGTAATATTCGAACAACCACCGTGCGAGGCCTTATACCTCAACAATTCCAAATCCATGGTATCATTAAACAAGTGACGAAAAGAGAGAATATGCAAAGTTGAATGAGAGGCAAAAGGAGAAGACTCAGAACCAGTGTGTTCTTTAGTGATCTCCCACGGGTGCCCCTGTTGTCTGGCGCTGCTGGTCTCCGCGAGCATTGCGGAATCCCAGCAATTCGCCAAGCACACCCTTCGGTTTTGGGATAGGACATTCGTGATTCGCTTGTGTCAACTTCTGAGCCTCCGCTTCCATCTGGAAGAACGTGGAGACCTCCTCATCCACGGGGCCGGAGGAAGTCGGGAGGACAGGATGGGCAGTTTCGGCGTCCATTTCGACTTCTTTCCGCCTCCGACGGCGAATGCGTGGTAATTGTTGACCATCGGCTGTGATTGTCATCTCTGAGTCGGCGAATGTGCGTCGAGGGGCCGGGCAAGGGAAGACGTGTGGCATGCCAACAACCAGCAAGGATGCGAGGAGGGTACCGGCGAAGAGGCCAGTTGTAGACCGCGAGCGGGGGTGAAGATGCGGCGGCATTGTGTAAAAAGGAATTGATCAATGTGAAAGGCGAATTTGGGGGAAGAAGGAAAGCGTAGTCGACGTCTTCGACTTTTTTTCGGGCTCAGGCCATCGGACGGTGTTCAGGGTGAGGTGGAAGCACGGAGCGAGATGGAATGGGATGGGATGGGAGGGTGGAAGAGCGCGGTAGAGGTCAATTGAGAAGATCCCACGAGCCCGCAGCAGTTGACAGGGTCTGACAGGGCTGTTAAGGATGATCCGGGGGTGGTTGACGATCGCGACAGCGGGAGACGGAGGAGGTTGAAAGGTTCTGGTGGACATCTAATCTTATCTGCCTTCGGCGTGATTGGCCCGCAGTCCCCCAGCGCAGTCCAGCGCAGAGTCGGATACGCCCACGTCCAGCCCGGTTCTGCCGCTCTCCGTTGTCTCGCGTTGCTCTCTGCTCCTGTCTCTGCTTTGCCCTGCCCTGCTTTGCTTTGCTCTTCTTTGGGATATGGCGCAACAATGAATCTGGATTTTTCGCGCGAAGGAGACTGACTGTCTATTACTGCCCGCTGCCTCTGAGGGTCTTGTTTGCAACCCCCCCGCCTCCCCTTTCGCTATCCGCCTCACCTTCCCCAATCCACCTTCCTCTTAAACAGAAACAGCCACTATGAGTGACCTTGACCGGTATCGATCGCCATTGTCTTATTTCCTTTCGCCCCCAACTGATTTACTGACCCATCTTTCCTTGACAGTGCGATCGAGCAGCTGCGGGCTTGCCGACTCATACCCGAATCACAGGTCCGCGAACTTTGCTACAAGGCTCGCGAGCTCTTGATTGAAGAAGGCAATGTCGTTTCTGTCGATGCGCCAGTCACAATTTGCGGCGATATTCATGGCCAATTTCACGACTTGATGGAGCTATTCCGCGTGGGCGGCGATGTTCCAGACACTAACTACCTATTCATGGGCGACTTTGTCGATCGCGGCTTTTACTCACTTGAATCCTTCCTTCTTCTCCTCTGCCTCAAAGTTCGATATCCCGATCGCATGACCCTAATTCGTGGTAATCACGAATCGCGACAGATCACAACCGTCTATGGATTCTACGATGAATGTATCCGCAAGTACGGCAGCGCCAACGTCTGGCGGTATTGCTGTGAAGTCTTCGACTATCTCGCTCTGGGCGCGATAGTCTTAGGCGCAAGCTCAGAACTCGAACCAACTACAGCTTCCGCGAACGACACAACACAATCCACCATGCCAATAGATGATACCGAACTAGAGACCGAGGTGCTGAACTCGCGCGGTGAAGTCACTATGAGCACGTACCGTCCGCGACAGCGTTCTTCTTCCGACGCTTCCACCGACTCGCGAAACATCTCCCCGCCGCGGGATATATCCGCCGCTCCTGGTCAACTAGGCGCGCCTACGAGATCAGGCGCACCTGGTACAGGTGCCGGTGGGGATAGCAACGGCAGCGCGCCTGGGAGTCGCACAGGCGCTGTTCTCTGTGTGCACGGTGGTCTTTCACCTTTAATTGATTCAGTCGATAAGATTCGACTGATCGATCGCAAACAAGAAGTTCCCCACGAGGGAGCCATGTGCGATCTGCTCTGGTCAGACCCAGACGAAATCGAAGGTTGGGGTTTGAGCCCGCGAGGTGCAGGTTTCCTCTTTGGCGGTGATATCGTCAAACAATTCAACCACCTGAATGGCTTATCACTTGTTGCACGTGCCCATCAACTTGTCATGGAGGGTTACAAAGAGATGTTCGACGGCGGTATCGTTACAGTGTGGTCTGCTCCAAATTATTGTTACCGGTGCGGGAATGTTGCTGCTATCTTAGAGCTAGGCGAGGATACGAGCAGTGGCGGCACTGTGGCCCGCAGTAATGGAGAATTTGGACGCAGCAACGGCGTCATGGGTGCGGATTCCCTGAGCACCGTTGTCAGTCCCGGCCGACGATACCGCGTGTTTGAGGCCGCGGCGCAGGATACTAGGGGTATGCCTGCGAAGAAGCCTGTCGCCGATTATTTCTTGGTGAGTGAAACCTGCTCCCCGATCATATTCCAATTCCTCTTGAAGAATCGATGCTAACAGTCGACCTAGTGATACCATCCTTTGCATACATTTCACTGCTATCTCTCGTCTATATGGTTTTCGGAAGCTTCTTGGGTCGAAACTGCATTTTGTGAATTGGTGTTTTTGTATTTGTTGTGACTAATGATTGATCATGATGGGAAGTTTTCATTTCTCGAGCTATGAATCTCGACTTGCCAATGCACTAGAATTAAGAGAGGAACGTTTCTCTTACAAGAAGGCCAAGCCAGATGCAATAAACATAGTATCTAAACGCCATCGAAATCATAAACCCCTCCCAATTTGTGGTATCATCGAACACAAACATGAAGTAGATACAAAAAATCCAAAAGTATCAATGCTTCACCCTGTACATTATGCTGCTGACCTTGGAACTCTGACAAAAACTCTAATCATTAATATATGCAAAGGAAAATATCATTCATGACCATGGGCCCTCAAATTTGGGTGTGCCATTCTCTGGCGACGCACTGGCATTGTGCATCCCCATTGAGCCCTCGGCTTGATTTTGGCGACAGTTTACAGTGTTGGGTTGCGATGCCATAGCCATGAGGTTCACATGGTCATCGCCGTACTGAAGATGAGGTGCTGGGGTCGGTATACCAGGACTCCAAGGATTCCAATTTTCCAATCCAATGTCCATGGTGGTAGCATTGCGAGACCACCAATCTTGACTTTCTTTGACTAGACTTTCAGGGGCCCCAAAATTAGTCATAGATGAGAGGTTCGATGGGGTAGGCTGCGTCTCTACATGGGCCCCGTTTGCATCGTACCAACCGCCAGGCATGGGAGAAGGAGCGGATGGATTCGAACCTGCAAACCCCGTAGGTACTTGGTAGTCCATTTGTGATAGCGGTCGGAGATACGTCGGCTCTGGTGGCGGAAATTCTGGTCTTTGGGCCTGGGCTCCAAATACCCGGCGTGCTATACGCATTGGTGGGACTGAAGTTGCCATGGTGGTCGCGGGAGGGTATTGAGGGGCCATAGACACCCCCGACAAAGTCGATGTGTTGGTTGTGGTGGGTTCTGGACGCTGCACCGCAGGAGCCTTGTTGCCTCCGGGTGAGAAGCGCCCTGGGCTGTTGACAGGGGGGCTCAAATTGCTGAAAGAAGTTGCCGGAGATTCGTCTGATATGGACGTGGGTGAGGTAGCTTGGTCCCAAAGTCCCCAAGACCCCCACTTGGTATGAGTTCGTTCGAAAACAGCACTGGCTTCGATAGGGAGATGGACCTGCCATTTGTTGGCGGAGATTTCAAGGATGCGTAATGTGCGACGCGCACACAGCCAACATTCGGCCATTTCCTCGAGGTTTCTTAGCCCATGAATGATGTCTCGTTGAGCGTTTTTCTCGGGAAGATTCAGAAGGTGAATGGTGCAAGCAGTATGAGCAATATAAACGACTACGTTACAAATCTGCTTCAGACCATAAGTTCGTTTGTACATTCGCAGGAGTTTAGATATCGCCGATGCTGCTTGCGTGCATATCTTGCGCGGCGAAACATGTGAAGGTAGGGGCGTGTTCGTCTTGGTGTATTTTAAGAATGGCCGATAAAGATGAATGAGTAGTAGTTGGTTGAACATGCTAGTAGTATTGTGAGTATGAGGTTAGAGAGAAGAGGATCCTGGTGGACGTACTGCATGACTAGGACTTGGGGGAGCTGTCCTTCCTTTGGCTCGAATTCTCGCGGTAATTGCTTTTTCCAGGCTTCAAGTCGAGTATGAACAGCGCTGAGCTTTTTCAATTCTGATTGTTTTGGTTGCGACTTTTCTAACTCCGATGGGTGGTAGAAAAAGGCAAGGAGATCGCCGCTTATCTGACAGAGTATCGATATTTGTAACGCAACAGCCCGGGTCCGCGAAGCTTGACTGTGGTCTTGGCCTGCACCTGCGTCTGTATATGGTGCCCAAAGTTCTGTTTCCTCGCTCGGGAACACCTCAAATTTCGGTATATTTGTGTTCGATGAGGATAGTTGTGGCTGCCGTCCAAGGTAATTTGACCAACACCTAACATACATTAGAGATGCTCGAAAAATGCCGCAAAAGTTCTCGTACACGTTCGAATCAAATAAGTCAAAGGAGGGATAGGGGGAGTAAACTTAGGGAACTGACTTATCGATGAGGTAGCAACCCCAGAATGTGATCCTCCTTGCATCAATCTCTTCTTCAGTTAAGTTGTGTGAGCCAGGGGTTGTGGCATCGACATTCAAGCCAAGATCAAAGGCCATGCGGAAACTGAGCCCACTATAAACCCAGCCTTTGCCTTCGCGGCCACACCCAGCCTCGCGCACAGACATGAGAGCAAACGCCTGAACTGTACAAAGCTTTGCATTCTCGTGCTCATCATTCTCGAGAACCATTCGCTTGGCTTCCTTGAAGAAATGATCACCGGCGGTTGCAAGGTTGTTAGGATCGGAAAAGGCTCCTCGCCACGTAGTAAAATGACACCCCAGAGCTAGCATGGCATTGACCAGCAAGGCCGAGCAATAGGGACTTGACACACCACGAACATAATCCCGATAGAACATATCCTTAGCCAGGATTGTGAAGAATGGGTAGTGCCATGTAAAATACATCGTCAATAGATGACTAACGAGAGATTCATCTTCCGTGACTTGTGTCCAACGTCGCACAGGTAGCATCTCATTGGCAATGGGAGCATTTGGGGCTTCTTGGGTAGGCGTGAACTCGTGTAATTCCGAACCAGGTGGAAGAAAGATGAGATTGGACGTGCCGCCAATGAATTTTCGAGAACCGTCAAGGAAGAGTTCGCTCATTCTACCAGATAGTTCGGATTCAAATTGATCGACTCCAGCCGCGTTCTCTTTTTCAGTGATTTCCCCCACTACTTCTGCCGTTGGTGCTGGAAGCCCTTTATCTCTGGTGACTATGGATTGGGCGACATCTTCTAGGTCATCACAAGATCGAATTTGGCGCAAAATTTCAAATGCGTCTTCTTCCTCGTAGTTCAGCAACGCCTGAATCAGGGTTTGTAGCGTGGTATGCTTAGTTCGCAAGGCATCGGCATCCTTCTTATAAACACCCTTGCGTCGGTGATCAGAGTTTGGGTCATAGACACCTGATATCAAGTCAACAAAATTGGTTCTCGGGCAAGAGACAAAAGATTCACAAACATGGCGTATGGTAGACTGAAGAGCATGCAGCACAACTAGGGAGATTCCCATCGCACTAGAGGCCCAAGGATTAGTGGCGCTCTCGCGTGATATTTGGATAAGCCTGACAAAACTCAACGGACCTTAGATTTTCGCCTGCGACAGGCGATACAGGCCGTGCTGACGCAACGCCTTTTAGGCAAACCAGGTTCTGCAGACATGGTATCGAGTCCTGCAATAGGTGGGTTCCGTGACTTCAGGATCTGAGGGGGGTGCTTTTTCCGCGGAATGTCATCCCGTACTTTAACGTCGTGGTCGCAGATCAATGGTCCAGTTTTGAGTGAGATCGACACGAAGGGCTCCCATTTTTCATGAACATAAGAGAGAGCAGGAGATTCTCGACCGACCACAATAGGAGGGTGAAACACGCGCTGGTTGCTACGAGCTATGGAAAGATGTCAGTGCACGGGAGCAAAGGAAGCCGGTCAGCCCGGGAGACCAGCCATGCTAACTAGAGGGAGAGGAAGAGCCAGGCCTTACGTTGAGATGCAAAAGTCCTCTCCAAGTCTAGGTATCAGAAACACATGCGGCTACTGAGGGTTGGGGAGCTGTTGACCCCACGGGATGACCGATCGACCCACACTGGAGGCGGGGGTGCTTTGAAGAAACAGAGACACCTAGCCGATCTAGATGCGGTCTCAGTTCGAAATGCAGTTCAACTAATTGGACACAGCTGCGAACAGAGTCGGGGTTATCGCCGGTCTCTGATGCGTCACATCGGAGTCCAATCGGGGAGGGGGATGCCCGCGCGCGGGCCAGACGATGCGATAAGCAGCTGACTAATGACGGGAGACCATGGTTGATGGATCAAATCACGTGACTCCATTCTTACATGAGGTGAGACTCGATGTTTCGGGCCTACCCTAAGTATAGATTCTACCGTACTCGTCCAATTTTGGATAGACCGAAATTGACACACCGAAACTAGGCATCTTCACATGGGCCACCGATGAGCAATCAGCCGGTGAGAGTCAGGGGCTTGAAAATGCAATGAGCCACTACAAATACCACACACCGCATGATGTTGACCGCCCACACCGTCGGAAAGTAGAAAGGCCGCCAAGAGACCAAACGAAAAATAAACAGTTTTTAGTATGGAGTCTAACTGCCGTAGTTACCGACACCAGCACACTAAATACTAATTAGGGCTACATATATTACGAGCCTAATAACAACCATACCATCTAACAGAAGAAAAGAGGTTGGGTCGACAAGACAAGTATACACCGCTGCCTCTCTCGCTTAAGGGGGAGGTCCACTGTGCCACGTCGTTCTCTTCGCCTTACCTTTTCAGAGTCTCTGCAGCCACCCGTTGCCCCGACTGGACCGTTCGATCGGTCGATGCCGGCGGGTCCCGACGGCGCATTCGTAAACGATTTGTACCAGTACTCGTAGTAGTTTTAAAATCAGCCGCTGTAATCCCCTGTTTCATTTTTCGTGGCCAACATTTTTTTTAAAAATTTTAATTTTTTTTCAAATAGGAGTGATAGTAGCAAAAGATAAATCATGGGGAAAAGGATCGTCCTTTCGGAGATGAGACGGGGTAATTTTTATTCTTCGCAATCTAGTAAGTGCTGGCTGTGAGCGGCGTTGTTTTTATCTGCAGGCACGGCACTAAACCCAACCTTAAACGACCCACCCAACTTGAAAGGGCTGACCTACAAGTCGATAAGTGTGTTTTGTATGTATGTGTGTGTGTGTCGTGTGTATATTATTTATTCATTTTTTTCTTCGTGTTGAGAGCCAGAGTGGATGTGATGAGTGGAATCAAAACAAACCATGACTAACCTCAATGCTGGAGGGCGAATGGCAGTGCCTGCATATCTGGATACATACGAGACTAGCGCGACTGTATGAGAAAAGGAAAAAGAAAAAAGAAAAAGAAAAAAGAGAAAAAAAAGAAAAGGAGGGGGCCACAGGGCTTTGATGGATTCGATGGATCCACCGGGCGAACATTCCATACGCCGGGGTCCGGAGTAGTGAGTCCAGGGTAAGGGTACAATAGGAAAGAATTCGATGTAACCATACACAATACCGTACACACAATACCCTTGAAGGGACCCAAGGAATCCCCGGCCCAATCATCCGCGTGCTGCGTAACCCTTTCCCAAACTTACCGTCACACGCGTACCTGCCCAATACATCTTATCATCCTCTGAGATCACCACTTTCCTTATCTGCCTTCGCTCCTTCCCCATTCTCTCTTGTCTCCTCTCCTCTCCTTCCTTTCTTCCCTTCAAAGCATCTCTCTTCCCCATTCTCTCTTCTCCCTATAATTCTTTCTCTCTTCCTCTCTCTCCCCCCCTTCTCGATATATACCCCAACTGGCCCCCTCGACTTGCCACAGTAAAGGGTCTTTCAGCACTGCCTACTTCTACCGCACATCACCAGCCTCAACTTGACTCAGTGGCTGGCCTTACTCCCACTGCGGCGGGAGATCTCATCACCATTTCCCCGTTCAATGTATCTCGCCCAAAACCTCGATCAGAGTGCCTCGACTGGCCACCGCCTCACTTCAAAATACCAAACTAGCATGACTCGATATTTCACCTAAAATGATGGTCCCAAGAGCCTTTCTGTTTACATCAGCCCAGCCCCAGAAAGCCATGCAGCCCTATGGGTCAAAGGAAGAACCGTCGCGGCCAGCTTTGCACCGCTCAGGCTTCTATCCCCCAGGCAATCATGGAACCGGCCTGGTTGGTGCCGCACCTATGGTCATCCCCCCCAAACGTGACTCTCACGCCTCGGTCCGCCGTGATCCGCGTTCTCGCCCCTCAGCCAAAACATCCACATCGTCTCGTCGCTCGTCGTCGTCTTCTTCGTCCAATGATCGGAACAACATACCCACCTCCGTCGCCTCGTTGCTTAATGCGACGGCTATCCCCGTTCCGCGGCGGACGTGGTCCACCCGAAGACCTCGGAAGGTTCCCCGAGGCAACCATGTGGAGGAGTTTAGTCGGATGCTGAAAGAAGACATTAAATCAAGAGATGATGACCTGATGAATTGTGTTGTGAATTCAACTCTCGACATTTTACTCAGTCCTCCTGACGAGGAAAACGACAAGGAATCCACGGGCAACGAATCCGAACGCGAATCGCCTTTCTCTCTAGGGTCGGCATCAAGCGACTCGATCCCAGCACTCGACCATGATGGGGCATCGCCATCTAGCTCCATACTTCCACCAACTCCGAATTCCCACAAGAGTCTTTGTGACCGTCGCTGTCTGCGTTATTCGCCCTCCGAGGATTGTGCCTTTGACCACCCTCTTCTCGAAACTGAGATTGAAGAGGATGAATCTATAGAATTCGTGCCTCACGATGAAACTATGATCCATGAAGGACCCCGTTCAAAGGGTACCGCCTCTGTTGGCTCTTTTCCACGTCTACGGTCCTCATTCAAATCAAACCTTACTGCGTCGCTACGAGCTATAAAATCCGCAGCACAGTCGGTTTCGACATTTGCTACACCCTCGGTTCAACCGGAAGATTTTCTCACTCGAAACCTTTTCACAATTACCCCCGAACTCACAGACGATCGCCGACCGGCACCCATGCGAGACCCACCGTCTCCCGCACTAAGGCGTTATCTAAATCCGACCCCTATCTCCCCAGCAGAGATGTACGTCTATCATGATCACCCGCATGATAAACTCGATTCGGTAAATGCGTGCCCGGTTTCCATTCAAATGCAGACTTACCGCCGCTCCCGCGGTCGGGGTAACCGGCGCAATCATTTCCACGTGGTCGCCCAGAAGCATCGTGATCAATACATCACCTTCGACCCGGAAATTCCTCCCATGTCCCGCCAGCGTGAGCCCCGTGAGAACAGTGACTTCCTTCGCATGGTCGTGCTCGAGATGAACATGCGCCGTCGGGGCAAGCTTCGTGAGGACATCCCCACACGGGCCCGCATCTGGCTTCCACCGCGGAAGAATAATCCGCATCGTCTCACAGGAGAATACGAAGATGGTGAAGACAATGTCACTATCCCTTCTCGCTGGGTTGGCGTCTCAGCCTAACTGGCTGCTATCAAAGACATTCCCGGACTGACGCAGAGCGCAGTTGAACCGGCTGTCTAGTACATACATAACCCTCCTTTCTACGACCCTCCATCATACAAGCGCGGCGTTCACCAAGATGAAAAGTGCCCCGGCTGGCACGACTCCTTCATTTGCAACATACCCTTTCAATTTTCTTTATCTAGCTTCTGCTTCTTACTCCTATACCAAGATATCCCAAGAAAGAAATCGACAGAATTCACTCAGCTCCTGTTAGACTTTATCGTATATTCCTAGTGGGGTACTTGTAAATACTCGGTAAAGGTCTCGATCAACCGAGTCGAAGGGATTTACTTTGGTGGCTGCGGGATGATATCACGCCGCGTCCATGAGATCATCCCCACACGGTCAGCCTAGATCCCCGCATGAGCGATTCGCCAAATCATCCCCCAGCCGAGCTTGGCCACACCCTGTCTCGTGTCTTTGCAGATAGATTGTCATTCCCAATAGGACGGACATTTATATCTGGTGCTTGATGAGGTTTCAGCGAGGCTTGGACCCTTCTCGAGTTGTTGTCAACCAGACGGTGTTGACGTTGTTAGGTCGATCCCGGCACCCGTCCTTAGGGTATGCCATGGTCATTGATTTTAACTTTCTCCGATCAGTGCCCCAATGGGAAGGTTATAGCATACTCTGCATTTGGACAGACTTAAATTGTAGTCTATTGACGTGATCACATGATTCTCAAGTACCTCGCCCTTAGGCAGAGTGAGAAGTGCGTGTATAAGAATGAGTACAGTTTGAGGCAGATATATCGTAAAGACCAAGATCATTGCATTACGCCTAGCACCGCGCCTTGATACGCTAAATCAAATTGACAAAATAGGAGAAACGTTCCACCCGCCGCATGCTGCATGCAAAGTAGATAAAGAATGGTTCGTGCAACCCGACTCATCAGGCTGTTCATCAACGGGGTACCTGGAACCCTGTGTAACGTAACAAAGGCATAGATTAGACATCGCTCTTATTTCATCAAAAATATATAAATGGAGGACATAGGGGAGTGGGGAAGGGGGTCACTTACGCTCTTCATCTAACAGAGTGCAATTTTTCCAGCTCTCCTCAACCCACTTGGAGGTGACTAGATGTGGTACTTTCCGACCTGGCAGAGCAGCCAACGACTTTCGCAAAGAAGCGTAATCCGCCAAGGATGCGGTCTCTGAATTCACAATGGCATGGGTGATACCAGGGGCTTCCAGAGAGGTGGTGATGTTTGCTCCCGCAAAACGAGCGGTATTTTGTAAGAGCTTGAGACTGAGGTCAAGTGATGTGGTACCACCATCCTTCCCATTTGTTTGATTGACTAGCGAGAAGAAGAAGAACGATAGACCGCGGAAAAGCCACCCACAAGGTGCTGTGTACCCTGAATTGACCTTTTCTTGGATTCGAGCTTCGATTCTTTGCGATGCGGATGTATCGAGTACAGTAGCCGCTTCCTGCTTGACATTTCCCATTTGCTGAAGAATCTATTTTCTTGTTAGAAACATACGAGTCGCGCAATACAATTGGATGTTTTCAGGTACTTACCTCCTTGAGCTCTTCGACGCTGGTATCACGGGCATAACTGTCACCAAAACAGTCTGCATTGATGTTGATCTCTTCATCCCGGTCTTCCATGATAAAGAACATATGCCTATACTTGATGTCAGAAATCAGCTCGTTTGCTTCCCGAGAAGCTAGAATTTACCTCGGCTCAAAGGGAAGGATCAGATCTGGTAGTCCAACATCTTTGACATTCTGCTTCACGCAGTCAATCAACCAGGATGGTCTGACGATGTTGGTATCGCCGACTTTCTGCAAAGACGCCACCTTGACCGTTCCTATGGCTTATGTTAGTGTGCTCCTGGCCATAAGTTTCGAAAGTCAGATATCACGAAAATCATACTTCTTTCTGCGACACAGATTGTATCTAGAGCGGCATTGTTAGTTTGGTAGATCCTGCCTCCGTTGGCTTTGACCAATTGTTCCAACTCCGCCTTGGACTTCTTTTCGGGGAAGGTTGACTCGGTCATCACAACTAATGCGCCGTCAGTAATTGCTGTATCAGAATAAGGATCGCAGCAAGGCTCACAGAAGTTCAGGCTGTCAAATACATGACCTGAGGGGCCTGAGTATTGTGCATTGCTCTCTCCGTCATATCCAGCAATCTTCAACGGCTTTTTCGTTGCCCGCTTAAGACGCTTCTTCCGAGAGTTATCGACATCAAATTGCTTCTCCTGCTTCTCCTGCTCGGCATTTGATTTAAGGTTCAAGAACTCCTGGACTGAAAGAGCTGTTTTCCAGTTTTTGTCTTTGCGTAGTGTCTTGAAGCGTGGGAAACGCACTGTCATCCCCATGCGGAACGAGTCACTTTGGGTGACAGAGGCTGCTTTCACACAAAGAACAATAGAATCGCTTGGCTTGATCCACATATCAGGCCGTTCATTCTGGTTATCACCCCCGGCCAACTCTATCAAGTGTGTTGGTGGCTTTTTGGGGTCCCATTTGTTCCACTTTCCGTCTGTAATGTGGCGGACTTCTTGGTAGTCAGCAGCAGTAAATCCTCCTCCGACCTTACAAAATGACCAGAATTTCGAGGAATCCGTATCCTGCGAAGGCTCGTTGTCGTCAACGCGCAAAGCGCAAAGAAAACTCGCTAGGGAGCCACCTCGGCGACCTTGGCCATAATAGCCACCGACCACGATAAGGTCAAGAGACTCGCCGAACTCAGTCATGTAATCTGGCTTGACCTTCATCCAGTCGTCATGACGCTCGTTGAGACGATAGGGCGATCGAGGGTTCTTTAGAACAAGACCTTCAGACGCCTCTGCAACCACCTTGCGCAGACACTTTTCGACCTCTGCTGCTGTAGTCGCTTCTTCATAAGGGAGAATCTCGAATCGACGATGAACTGGTTGAAGAGCTTTCTGCAAAGCATTACGGCGGTCGCGCAGAGTATATTTGGTCAGATCTGCGCCATTCAGGTGTAGAATATCAAATACGCGGAACAAGGGTCGCGGCCCTTTCGAGAAAGGATTGCGTTGCTCCGCTTTCGCCGCAGACTTCAGAGTACCAAATGGAACGAGAGCATCTTGCTCAGGGTCCCAAGTAACCATTTCTCCATCAAGGATAACACTTCGCACTCCATTCGCAAATGCATCTTTCAAATGCCGCGTCAGCGCACCATTTTCATCGTGAAGGCCGTTCCCGTACAGATAGGTGTAATCTTTGGCTTTGCGGGACCAAAACGCAAATTTCCGGCCTCCAGGGACAGAGTCATCAGGTGCCATATGGAGCTGGATACGTTCACCATCCATCTTCTCCTCGATCCAGAAGACTTGATCTTCCTCGGTTGGTTGCATCCGAGCGACCATTTTGTCAAATGAGTGCATTTGAAATTGGGCAAGTTGAGGCTGGAAACATTGCATAAGAGCAATTCCACGGTCATCTCCCTCTAGTCTGATATTCGGATCATGCAACTCCCAGCATACGCGCCGCAGGCTGCTGGAGATGTTGTACAAACTCTCAGCATCTGGGTGCCATGCATAGAACATGGTGCGCTCCGTAGCTCCAACCTTCATCTGTCGTAGAATGATACGAATGAGCCATGTGAGCTCCTCCGGATTCATTTTCTTGTAGAACTCTGCTAGAATAGGCGTTTGCTCCTCTTCTTTTGTGGCGATTGAGAGCTTGTCCAGCTTCTCGTTGACCTCCTCGATCGTCAAGTCACCTGGCTCTGTCCGGAGCGGCCGCTTTGCAAGAACCTCATAGCACCGTCCTGCAAAGTCTCCCGCCATACGCCCCGTAGATTGGCTTGGAAGTTTCCAATTCAGAAGAGTCTGGCCATCTTCTGATTCCTTATTGATTTTCATGATCTTCACCAACATCTTCCCGATTACCTTTTCTTTCATGCCATACATCGCACGATCTCTGTCTTTGTCTGGAAGAATGAGTCTGAATGCAGGGTAGATGTCGTCGCCGACATCTTTGCGCCAGCGTGCGATGAAGCGAATGATAATATCACGACGGAGCTCTAACGGACTGAGGCCAGCTGCTCCTTTTCCATGAGGCCCAGCCTTTCGACGGGCTAGACTTGAGCCCGCAGGTTTCTTCTTAATTTCACTGAGAGGGTTGAACAGATTGAGATAGAGCTCGTGGAATGGAAACGTTGGGGCGCGGTTATGGGGCCGATTTGGATACCTGTGTTGTTGAGTGGTCAGTAAGCTTGCAGACAAGCAATCAAGTGAAATTACTTTTCATCCAGATTTTCGTCCACATTTCGGGAATTATCTGGCACGATCTCGTCGGAATCCATGGTGGATAAAGCTCAAAGGAGAGGAAAGGAAAACCTCAGGTTTTGGTTGTAGGGTAAGGTGCTATTAATGTTTCTAGGCAGCGTCGACGATAAGATAAGGAGTGGAGGTGGTGCCTACCGGCATGTGACATCATTGGACAGCGTCCCATAGCTACCTGAGGGGCCAATGTAGATGTCCAGTATTGGATCTCCGATCAACCAAAGTATCATTTTACAGCTATTCAATGAAATTACTCGCATTTGCCTGGCAGACCTCTTTAAAAAATAGCTAGGTGGTATGTCTATCAAAAAAATAAGGAGATTTATTCATCAGCGAGCATCCATAGTAGTCCCATGGCCCTGCTCCAAATCACGATTTTGTGACATGATATCCGCCAGCTGCGTTAATGTCGCGATCAGTTTCTTCGAAATACCCCACGCCGTTAAACCAGAGAGCGTTTCACATCCCATTCGTAATATCCGCTCTGGACCCTCGGGGGAACAAATATCCCCGACGCCAGTCACATTACCTCTCATCGCATATCCTTCTCGTACAAAAAGTTGAACGAGCTCATCATCGCACGGCCGGTCTAGGTGAATGAAACTTGGCTCCTGCGATACATCCCCTCGATTTGTCTCGGAACGTGGACTGGATTCCTGAGACCCAGTTGTGTGGCAAGAACCATATGCCCATAGTGTGAGCACCGCCAGGAAGGCTGCTACCGGTTCGTGGTATGCATTCGTTGAATATCGTCGAATGTGCCAAAGAGTCACACCGGCGTGAATTATGGACAAACGGGCCTTATATTGGTCGTGTTTCACCCATCGCCAGATGTACTGCCACTCGAGTGCTTGCTGTCGTTTGCTCCACTGGGATCTGTCCGTGGCTAGAGAATTTGCCAGAGAACGAATCTCGCGGAACGGTGCCAGTAGGACGAGGCGTGCAGTGTGAAGATGTAGCACGGTGGGATGCTCAAGGCCAGCAGCTTTTGCAATGGTGCTGTTGGCTGTCCAATGTAAGATATCTAGACAATCGCATGCACTGTTGCGCCATTTGGAGTAAGATGGAATCCCCGGTAGCCATACAGAGCCTGTGGGAATTGCGGTTTCACAGGACTGCTTTTTGGCAGTGGGATTCCAGAATGAAAGAGGCCGACGAAAGTAATCGCCAACTTCCCACATCCGTTGGTAGAGGGCGTGAATGAGAAGAATGTGGCTGAATTCGCCGATCCCCGAAACAAGTTTCTTTTCGATGTACAGGATATGTACAGCATCATAGAGAGATTCATTGCCTAGTAAGTTAGAATAGACCATAACTTGGAGAAATAGGTGAAATGTACCTATTGAATTGTCCCATTGCTGCTTCCATGCCTCCGCAGAGTTCGCTTCCCACAGCCTCTCATGTGCGGGGAGGGCAACCTGTCCGTCATCTAGTGAGAGAAGGGGACGCTCTTCAAAGGAATATGCAAGTGTGCTGTCCAAAAGCTTCACAATAGCTGTTAGTGTTTAGGATGTGTGCTTTCGGACGGGGTCCTCCTACCCAAATACAGTATCCAGTTCGTTTGCGAACCTCTTCTTGGGCCCACCGGGCCCAATGGGCGTCATCTGAAGTCCTGCTCATCGTCGGTGTCTTTTTCGAACGGGAGGCCAGTAGCTTTTCATGGTTCGAAAGCGCCACCAGATCACTGAAGGCACTCATGGCAGAGCGCTGATCTCCTTCATTGCCACTATGCAGAAGTCCTATGCAATTGAGCAGCTTGGCTTGGATAAGGTCGAGAGCATACTGATTTAGGCTGCCTCGGTTCTTCTGTTCCAGTAGATTGTTGAGTAAGTGAGGACACGAGAGTACTAATAGATTACTTACCTCGGCTAAGAAGGCTCGGCGTATCATTTCGTGAAATGCAGCAGTACATTGATCAGTCTCAGGGGTGCCTGAACAATGGCATCCGGCCGCCACGATTGCTAGAGTCAAGAGCCAATGACATTGGTTTGGATCGAATGTGGGAAGGTGGAGCATCGGATAAACGGTTTGGAACGAGTCAAAGTAGAAAGCAATGTAACGATTGCATTCATCTGCAGTTGGAAAGTGCGTAGACTCAAACATTTCAAAGAATGGATTGTCGTTGCGGCATAGTAGAAGAAACTCGCCGTATATTTCATCATATATAGGAGGGTCAATTGGCCTCAATGATCGGATGGTACGTTCTGAAATGTTCTCCAAGCGAATCTCGCATGAAATTGGGAATCCGAATTTCTGCGGAGTCCCCTCGGGCAATGATATCCCGGAATGGGGGGCTTCAACTGAGGAGATGGACCACGAAGCTTGTTTCTTTCTGTACCTAGGAAGTCGAGCACCAGTGCCATCAACATAATACTGCCCTGATAGATTTGCTGAATCCACTGAATCGATATTTGCCGATGCCTCGCTAGTAACATTCGAGAGTCTCCGATGACTGCCCAAACCCGTCCCGAGCGACATATTTTCAGACGAAATTTGGGGGACATTTCCAGGCAATGACGGACTGATCTGTCTTGTACCAATAACTGGTGGTTGCCATGTCGCGCGGGCGGCATAAGAATTTGAAACGGGGGGCTGGCAGTATTGTGGAAGGGCTTCAGATCGTTGACTCTGATCCCTAGGCGTGAAGAGCTCGTTGGGCAACCAGTTGATTGTGGAGAGCATGGACTGGTCGAAAAACGATGGGTCAAATTCCATCGCCATCTCTGGGTTTCCGGTCATGTCAAGATCCATCTCAACCCCTGAACCGGGTAGGCTTTGCTGAGTTTGTCTCAATTCGGAGTTCATGCTTTTTACTGATTCGTCTGCGTAGAGACTTGGCGGAATAGGGTTGCCAAGCCCATTATATGGCCGAGGGCAGTCTTCTATCTGTGGTGTATCTGAAATCTTATTTGAAGAGGGCGCATGGAGTTGAGAGTTTGAGATCCCCGCCACTGAGGCCCTCCCTTCTGAATCCGTCAATTGGGATGGGGTATTTGCGGGGTGGTCCGGGCCTGAATTAAGAGGTGCCCGTTGTGAATCGTTCATATCGTTAACAGGTAGCTGTGTTAGCTGGAAGGACATTGTACCCTCCATTAGTGCCGAGTCTGGGTGGTTTTTGTAGGGCTTAGGTGACAAGGGCTCATTGGCTTGTGGTTCATTGTCCTCCGTAACAGATAGCCGCCGTGAGGTTCCATTTCGAGCCTTCGCTTTTGAACGTCGTTCAGTGGGATACTGACACTTAAGTGAGCGGGTATCACATCTTCCGCATGGACTGCCACCACTACAGCGCACTCTGGCCATCGCACAGCCATAACAGGCCCGAAAAGTCTTGACAGTGATTCGATGTGTACGGTCTTTGCCCCCATCGCCTCCTTGTGTATGATGGCTCAGTTCGTGTCGATGTAGCGTATCACTGCACGACCCGCATCAGCCAATTCATCTGAAGAGTCACTACTGTAGCTTAAGACCTGCAACTTACGTTCGAGAGAAGTGGCGGCCACATTGTGCACATTCGAAGGGTTTCTCCTTGGTATGACTGCGCAGATGTCGCTTGAGATGTTCTGGTCGCCGGAAGGTACTGCTACAAACCGAGCATTGAACACCAGGAGCACCGGCTGAAGCTGAATCTATCCGGTCCCCGCCACTGAGATGTCCATCTAGACCTCACACAGTCAGTCAGTCATGATGCCGGTGGACCTTTAGGCCTTCAGGATGATGCGCGAGCTTGTTCTTACCCGCCGCATAATCAGTCTCCGATAGCATATCGCCTCAAGGAAGCACATGCGGATCAGCATTTCCGGATTATGAGAATGGTGAGAGCATTATTTTCCCCGTTGCCTTGCAGCGTGCAGGAGGGAAAGACCAGGGGGGGGGAGGGGAGCCTGAGGGTATAATAATTTGTTTCCCACGCGCAGCGCTGCGGAGAAGGCTGGAGGCACGCGATTGGTCTCTTCATCTAAACGGGCCGGCTCGGTTAATTTGATCGAGGGGAAATCTGGGGTTGACCAAAATGCCCGAAGGGATCATCGTGGGGCTACCAGATGTGATTTAGGGTGAGGGTCTGGTAGGGTGGTGCAATGGGGTGGGATGCAGTGTCTTGGAAACAAACTGTATACGAGTATGATCCATTGAGTGAGAAGGTTCGTCTCTAGTCTCCACCGTTGAGTATGAGTTGGACCACTTGCAATGGATGAATGAAGAGACCAAAAAAGAGAAGTACTGAAGCTCGCCCAGAGACAGCCCAGCCCCGTTGTGCACGCACCGCCAGTGGAGAACTCGGGCGTCATCGTCCTTCTTTTTCCTGCAGTGCAACACCCCCTCCGATTCTTTCTTTCCCCATCACAACCCCGTGGCGTGACCTGGTCTTTTAAACTCTCGCATTTTTGGCGGAGTTTGCTTCCATGAATGGCGAGATCGCCGCGAATCCGCGGTTGGCTTCCCCGGCTTCCCGAAATGCCTCCGCACTACAAGGCGCCTCCATCGCCTTTCAACAATCTCGTCCATCGTCTACCGTGAACAAACCTCCCTCTGCTGCAGCTGCAGCTGCCGTGGCTAGCAGCTGGAATCGTCATGCAGAATCCAATCGTTCCAATATGGATTCCGACCCTGCTCCCGAGGTTGGCTCGGTGCGCGACAAGATTGGAAGATTGACAACAAACTCCCTCTCCCCGCCAACTAGCGATCCTCGCATGAGAGGACGAACATCCCCATCCCCATCCCCATCATCCCCCGCACCTGAACAGATTGCCGCCCGGCTTGCTGCCTCGAGATCACCCGATAGGAGACAGGAGGCATCCCCCGCCACTGCCGCCGCCAGGCTCGGTGCGATGCGCAGTGCCAGTAGAGCAGCGCCGCCACCCCGACCCGCCGAAGAACGACGAGAGCTACGCTCACCTACTCCAATTCGACCTACTCCTCCTCCTCCTCTCAAAAGTCCCGTGGACAGTATGCTTCAGGATGACCCTCCAAACATCGGTCTGGAATCCACGATTCGACGGCCGCCGTCTGTTCAATCCAAAGCAAGTACCGTATCCAGAGCAAGCAGTGTATATTCTACAGCCCCGAGTCCTCACCCCTCTATTATGCCTCGATCCCCAGCTGTGCCCATCGATGATTTCAAACCAGCTCTTCCTCCGCGATCCTCTACGGGTCTCTCCACTCCGTCCTCCATCGTGTCCGCAGCCGGGTCGATCAAAAAGAAACCGGTCGGGACCAGTGGTGGATCCCTGGTTCGCGCAAACACCCCGAGTATGGGGTCAATATCGGTGGCATCATACAACAGTAGCTCGAGTGCGACCCATGAACCGGGCGGCATGAGCGAGGAGGCTTTATCCAATGCCATTGTGGCATCCTCCTTGGCATCGGCTCGCGCATCGCCCGTATCCAAATTAGCTCCCCCACCTCCCCCACAACGGCGTCGGGCACGATCTCGGTCCCTCTTGCAGCAATTAGCGCCTTCACCGAAGAGCGATCTTTCAAGGACGCCAAGTCCACCCAAGGGCATGCCCCAAACCCTGCGCGGCATGCCGAAAGCCGACGAAGCCGAGGACCGTCACCGGTCCAGAATGCATTTGATCCACAAGCACCCGCATAAACATCACGAAGGCGATCGGAAACGATGGCGCCGAGAGGTGACAGAGAAGGAACGTAAACGCTACGAAGGTGTTTGGGCCTCCAACAAGGGGTTGCTCATCCCTCCTGGGCGGGGCAATGGCGGAGAACGACGACCGCAACCTGCGGAGATGGTGCTGAACCTTGTGGTGCGGGAGATCTGGTCGCGCAGCCGGTTACCACCCGCCATCCTAGGACAAGTGTGGGAGCTCGTGGATCACCAGCGTGTCGGGTTGCTGACGAAAGAAGAATTCGTGGTTGGAATGTGGTTGATTGATCAGCAGTTGAAGGGCCATAAGCTACCGACCAAAGTACCGGAGAGTGTTTGGGACAGTGTTCGGTATGTGACAGGCATTCGATTGACCACGACGGGCAGCAAGGCCCATCCATAGATGCCCGAACGGGAGGGCGCAGGCTCGCCTTGGCAGGAGCAGGATGGAAGCGATGAGCAATGAGACATAATGCATGCATTTACATTTACATACATCTTCATTTGATACTAGTATTCTATAATTGGAAGTTGAAGTTTCCCATTGCTCCATAGAGATTTGATCCATAGGGTATCTGTACTTCCTCAGGCTCTACTACAGCTAATATACTACCTAGTCGGCACTCTATATAAGTAGTAGTTGAATCAACTAGTTGTTTGTAGTTTGGACTAGTTATGTATGTATATGTAGTACTACTCGTACTACTTATTGCTGCATATTCGCCATCCCCCTTCTGTGTCCATACCTCCCTAGCGGGCTCCACCTCCAACCAATGCCAAGAGCGAGAGCGAGACGAACGTTGTTTGCGAGATGAGTGACTATAATACACACCATAATGAGAATAAGCATGATCATTAGAATAATAATGATCATGCTTATTCTCATGCTTATCATAGCTCCAAGGCATCGCGCCACTCTTTGCCACGTGATCCGGTAAAACCGGAGAAAGAAAAAAGAAAAAGAAAACAATATATTTAGAGGAGACCCTCCACACCCGACATGATGGAACAAAGAAAATAGTATATCCATCTCCTCCTAGTACTAGTACCTATAGAGAAAATGAGTATATAACAAACATACCAGGCTACTCGTACTTGTGTAAAAATGCCCAATGCCCAAACCCCCAGCGGTTCGCATGTTCAAAACCTTGGAAAGGTTGACAAATTGCGGGCGTCTGGATCACCGCAGAGCAAATCCCGAAACTCCACGCCTCGGGATTTGCACCAACCATCAAGCAATCAGCGCACCGCGTCTGTATATCAAAGCTCTTTTCTTTCCTCTGCGCGCGCTGACTGAGCCGATTTTTAATTGATTTTGGGCTCGACGAAGGTCTCTCAAGTCCTAGGGGCTTTTCTATTTTATTTTATTTTTTAAAAAAGAGGGTTTAATTTCCAACTCGGTTCAAGGCAAAGAAATCAGTCTGCTCTTGGAGGGGGATCCAGCGCCATCTCCATCTCCATCTCCAAGCATCTAAACATCTCCAGGGCTCCATTCCAGCCGTGTGATTCGCCATGGCCGATACTTTTCACCACGAGGGGGCGCTTGCTTCGACCGCGCCTCGACCGGTTCGTAAGAAGTTCGCCAAACCCCCCGTCAAAGTCGCCTGCTTGCCTTGGTAATACAATCTCCTTTCGGTTATGCCCATTCTGACTATCCCGGGCTTTGCTAATACCCCCATTTTTTTCCAGTCGCGCTTCTAGAACACGATGCGGTGGCCAGGAGCCTTGCTGTTCTAATGTGAGTGAGCTTCCACTGTGGGATGTTCTTACGGTTACTTCGTCCATATTGCTATATTCTTTTTTATATATCTTCCCCCCACCCCTCCCCCCTCTACTTCGTTGCTCTAGACTCATTTGGGAATCGTTTGATGCTCGCTTGATTACTTGCACTACTTGAGTGACCATTTACTAACCAAGTATGCTGTTTTAGTGTCTCGCCAAAGGCCGCAAATGCGGCTACTTGCCCAGCAAAAGAGGCGGCCCACGCAAAAAGAAGCAGAAGCTGTCGCCATCGCCCTCGCCGGATGAGGAACTGCCACAAGATGACCCCTACGTGGACGTATCCTCGGCGGACCTCGACGAGTGTATGTTAATCCGTCCTACCTTCTGTGTCACAACCCACTAACGCTTCTGCAGCCCCGGGCATGTTTACACAAATCGATGTCCTCTCTCTACCAGGCGCAGGGTTGCGTCATTTAGATTTCCCGCAAGTGGCCTCTATGTTCCAAGGCTACTTCACGGGCGATGATAGCACATCCCATGTTCATATGGGTCCGATTTCATCCCCATTGAGTACCACCCAGTGTCTGGTCAGAACCTACGGCAGTGAACCCGAAATGTATGCTTTCGCCAGTAGACTTCTGACAACTATCTAACCCGAATCATCAGATTGAACGCCTATTATGATTTCATTCATTGCTACTTCCCCATTCTACCGCCGCGCGCATCGCCACAATGTCAGGATCGCCCCTTACAGTTCAACATATCTTCCTCCAATTCGTCACCAGAGCCACTTATGATGTATAAGCCTCGCTCGCCATTGAGCATGGCTATTTCTGCAATCCTTGCTCTTATCCCCCATCCTCGGGATCCAGAGCCGTCTTCTCCCGCATCAGTCCTTCAACGCCGTACCTACGCGCATGCTTTCGCGCAACTCGCAAACTCAATCATCGAGGAGGAATGCGACCTCGAGCTTTCATCAACTGACCCAGGTCAAGCGTTGTCCACCGCACGTCCTTCTATCGACCGCGAGAGATTACATCCTCGGACCCCCGAAGATCTAGAAACCGTTCTTGCCCTTCTTATTCTCTCGGTGTATGAATATTCACAGCGAGGAAATATGTTAAAGATGAGGTATCGTGCTGGTCAAGCTTTAGCTCTTGCTCTAGACAAGTCACTCCATTGCTCCGTAGAGGACAATGGGTTTTCTGAAGCCCGCCGGAGAACATGGTGGATGACAGTTCGTTGCCCCTATTCCGTTGGACCATCTGTGCCAAATCCTAACCCCGTCTTAGTACTACTGTGTCATTCAAGGGTCCATTGTCAGTACGACTGTAAGTTGATCTCGTCGCTATCACCAACCTATCAACAATATCTAACACAAGAACAGCCACCCACGATAGTCATCAATGATCCTCAATTCTCAACGCCATACCCCCGGTTTGCTGCTGATGCTGAAGTACGTTGTGACTCCCGTCACCGGTTATTTTATTGCACCATAATATTAACTAACTTGCATCTGTAGGGATGGTCCATCTTAATACAAGCCCAGCAAGTGTTGGTATCGGCAACTTCATTCATTGTTGACCTCAACAAGTCTCTCTATTCCCAATCGGGCATGCACTACATGTATGAAAGGATGCAACAGCTTGACTCATGGACTACATCCGTTCTCGCCCAGATGGATATGTTGCCTATGATATCTCCAGAGTCAGACTTTGGCGACGGTCACGAAACAGTTACCGCCCAAAGTATTCGATCAATATCAAGAATCAAACTCTCCAGGTAGGTATTGAAACCTCCGAGTATATTAACCCCTCCCCTAATTCATCCATTACAGTGCACAAATCAAGACGCACCGATTGCGAGCTTTCTCCGACATCCCCATCTTCATCAAACGACACTGCGATTTAACCGCCGCCGATCCAAGCAACCCACCACGCGAGGTGAAAAACTCACCATCGCACCAAGGAAATGGAATGAACAGCGTCGGCTGTTCTTGCAGCAACCTCGACCAATTCCAACGTGGCTCTTCGGCAGAATACATGACCCCATCTGACTCCTCCACGTCGTCCGACATCCACCCCTCCATCCCACAGTACCCTCAATTCCCCTTCGCAACAGGGTTCCCATATAGCCCTCAACACTCCGCAAAAATATGCCTTCGGGCCGCTTTGACTATCTCCCGCATGTTCGAGGGCCTTCCCTACCCGCAGCCTTTAACAGAGGCTCGTCAGCAAGAGCACCAGTTGAATCGCCCACTTCCTCGCACAATGCCTTCTTTCGCGTGCTGTCTGATGCAAAGTAGCTACGCCATGTTTATGATATTCTACAAAGCTCGCGTATCGAAGCAAATATCGCCAGATTCGGAAAGTGAAATCACGGCTGAATCAACCGACCAGCTTGTCAAGGAGTTACGGAATGGTCTTGAACGGATCATCACGGCTGTATCAAATTACTCACATGCTTTTGAGGCGTTAGATGGGATGAGAGGTATATTCCCCCTACCCCTTCAGTGCACCATTAATACACCAAGTGCTATGGCTAACCCTCTCTTTAGACGAAATTCAAGGTGCATATCAAACGGCGTTCCCTCACGCTTCCATTTAATTGTCAGAATACCTTTCATTCCTCTGTTGCATTTTCTGCGAAACACGTCTCCTCTCCTCACCTAGCGACATCGACTATTATCGACACCCTGCATTGCATAGCTTGCAACCCCCTCTTGTCCCAGCGGCTTCTTCGGGGCCCCATAACTTCATGTATCTATCTCGGAATTCTCTAATAACACGACACCACAACACAAGCCCGGGAGTGCACATATACCTAGCACACAAACACGACAAGTATACGACCGGGAAAATTCTTCCTTTACAATAGCATCTAGCATAAGGAGCCAAAATCTCAAAGAAATATATATCGAGAAATTGGAAAGAAAGGATTTGTTTGTTTCCTCTAAAATGTTTCGCTAAATTGCCGCAACGCTGGATATCGTACCAATCGAAATGAAAAGAAAACAAAGAAAAAAAAAAAAGAAAAACGAAATCGTAAAGTGATAGTAGGTAGGATGCCCAAAGCTACCTATAGCTTCGATCTAATACCCTCGAGTCGGAATTTGACATCCTTCAAAACCTTACTGGTTGGTTTCCAGTCATCAAATTGGCGGAGTAGCTCCATTGTTTCATCATGTAATTGGCGTCGGACATGTTCCTCCTCGAGAAGACCCCGCATGGCGAACGGGAGGATGTATGGGTTTGCAGAAGCCAATGGACTAGATCGTTTGATGTTCAAAGTTGCATCTGGGACACTAGATGTTTCGAGAGCGAATTGAATTGCCATGCTAAGATGGGAAAACGTTTAGTTAGCAAAGGAGTTGATGTTTTAGATTTTCAAGAGAAAGGAAAACATACTAGTAGACGGCTTCATCGTCGTACAATCGAGAATGACCATCCCCGGTGTAGAGGCTGCCAGCAAGAGGGCCACTGAGTTCACGAATGAGACCATGATCTGGAATTCCGAGGTTCCGAAGCTTGAGAGCGAAGCCGACAAGATGTGACAAGCTAAATCAGAATCGTTAGAATTATAGATACTCGTATGTCTGGGGACATTGGACTCACAAGCTTGGGGCATGAACCCTGCCGTCTACAAAGACGGAACGGTAGATGTATGGATGAGCAATAGGAGAAAATAAGGAAGACTGTGTACTTGGGTCAGAGAATGTTACCGGGGACGCCCGGGGATTCAAAAATACCTCTAGAGAAACAAGCTGGTCATCTATACTTCCAATATAAGATATGCGGACGCCGAAATCAAGAGCACATTGCAGGGCGGCTTCGTAGTCTTTGGAGACTTTACTAGATGGAAGCTCAAATTCGAAAAGCTCACCAGCGGATCCACTGATCCATCGAGACCGATAGGAGGAGAAGGGACCCATATTAACACCGGCCATAGCACAGATGCCGACCCGACTGGCATCGAGGCAGCCAAAAGATATGAGTTTCGCAATAAGCATAATAGAAACCGGCACTCCTTGACTGTGACAGGCCACGAGGATAAAATCGGCTTTGCGGATCTCTTCCATCCAGTTCAATAAAAGCTTCCACAATAAGTCCACTCGGTCAGCAATGCGACCCTCGCCTTCCAGTGAGATCTTTTCCACTTCGCAAGAGTAGCCATGGTCCGCCGTCCATTTGGTTATGGCCTCGGCCGCCATGTTGGAAAAGCGAATGGATGTTCCAGTGGGTTGGCCGAGTACGCTTCGAATCACCGGAGCAGGGAAATAGCCATGGACACCAATGGCTAGAGCGCGTTTGATGCGAGGGGGTTCTTTGACACGAGCAACATGTCTGTGCTCTGGCCCTTTGCTGTAATGCAAGATTCGTCCTAGACTCTGCAACAGGGAGGGAGACTCTTCCAACGTATATGTTTCTTCAAAACGCGGAAGGACCTGGTTTGGAAGTATTTTCTGCAATTGCTTCGAAGCAGAAATATCTGCTGGTTGGGGTTCGGTGGTTACTGTGGTATTTGCAGATGTGGTTTCAACGATAGGCACGGCACCATCTTTCACTTGTCCATCCTTGGCCGGTTTCACTTTCAGGCTTCCCTTTTTAGTGATATTGACATGAGTGTCTGGGCTTGGTTCAAGAGATGTCGGGCGTGGTGGTAAATTCTGGTCCAGTGTTGCTTCAACAGCCTCGACCTCTTGCGGCTTTGATGGTGCTACCCCTTTGGAGGGTTCTTTGGACCAGAACGACCATCCCGATGGTTTCGTGGCTCCAGCGGGCGGCTGTGGCTGTTCATTTTCCTGGACTGGATCTTCCGTGGGGTCCTTGGGCGCCATACCAACGTCTTCGTTTGCTGGATTTGCGGGGTGCGCGTCGGTTTGTTGAGCCAGTTCTGCTGATGGCGGCTCCGCTGACCTACTTGAGGGCGCCGATCCGTACCACATCTGCAGCCAAGACCTTTTATGAGCGTTTGGACTGGCCTGTGGTGTATTGATCGACTTGTCTGGTGCGTGCTCTGGCTCTGGCTCTGGCTCTGGCTCCTGTTGTTCCCCCGATTCGTTCGTATCTTGCGCAGCCGGGTCCGGACCAGCTTTATCGGGCTGTTCTTGCGTTGTATCTGCGGCTTCAGGCCCCCTCTTTGTGCCTCGTTCAGTCAGACTAGGTCTATATATCCACGATAACCATCCGTTAGACTGCTCGGTGGAGGTGTTCTCTTCGGCGTGCGACGTGGGAGGCTCGGTTTGAGAGGAAATATCGTGCTGTTGGTTGGATATCGCTTTCTCTATCGGGTTTCCAGATCCTTCACCGGGCGCTTCTTTATTTGGTGTAGATGCCCCGGTGGGAGTAGATGTGTCGATGTTATCCAAGGCAGTTGTAGATGCAGTACCGTCAGACGCAATGTTTAGTCGGGTTGTAGTCACATCGGCAGGTAAAGATCTGGTCGAGTTTCCCGCCTTTTTGGTCAGCTGGAAAGAAGGATGCCGAGCGTGTCTGGGGTTTTCGAGAAGGGAGGTTGTGGATTCTGCGATGCCGGACGCTATGTTCTGCGCGACCGATATGCTCTCACGGGCAACCTCGGTAACTGGAGCTGCCTTGGAGGTTCGTGAGACGGTCGACCAGGACCCTGGATACCAACTCTAAGTAGAAAAATTTCCATTAGCTATGAAACTAGAAGATGTCGTGATTTCGAGGGTCCTAAGCATACCGCACGTCCTGAGGCCTGAGAGTCTGAGCGATCTCGGACAGCATTTCTTGGTGCCGCGGGGGACGGTGAGTCCGCACCGGAGGGGCTGGGCTTCACTCTCTTGCGCGATCCCTTTGGCGTCATGGAAGCGGGTGCAGTAACATCGAGGCAGTGATCTTTGGAGCCAAAGAGAAAGGAAGGACTCTCAAAAAGTAAGGCTAAGCAAGAGCTACAAAGGCGCCACGGAGACTGGGGTTCGATGTCTGATATCACGTCACATGGCGGCCTGGTTCCTGGGGCTGTGGCCTCAGGCATAAAGGCGGTGAACCATGGTCGACTTTTTTTTTTCTGAGGCGCCGCTGGTCTGGATGGTATACACTCCGTCGCCTTTTTTTTCTCTGTACATTTACGGCAGACTGGTCTTGTGTAAGACCGCCTGTACCTCGAAATGGCGATCCAGAAGAAGGTATGCGCTTTTAATCCCTGATTCATCTAGTGAGCATCTGTACTGACTGCTTCAAGCACGGAAAAGGTCGTTTGGATAAATGGTATCGGTTGGCCAAGGAGAAGGGCTACCGATCCCGTGCTGCTTTCAAGCTTGTTCAATTGAACAAGAAGTATGGATTCTTGGAGAAGAGCAAGGTTCTCATCGATTTGTGTGCTGCGCCTGGTGTAAGTTCCCAGATCAAGAATCTCCTCCGTCTCATCCTTGGGGATCCAATTCTAACAAGGCCTCCAGGGTTGGTGTCAAGTGGCGGCAGAATGCATGCCTAACCAGAGTATCATCATCGGTGTCGATCTCGCCCCGATCAAGCCCATTCCTCGAGTCATTACCTTCCAAAGCGATATCACAACGGACAAGTGTCGCGCTACCATCCGGTCTCATGTCAAACATTGGAAAGCGGACACCGTCATTCACGATGGTGCGCCCAATGTCGGTTCCGCTTGGGTTCAAGATGCCTTTTCTCAGGCAGAGTTGGTCTTGGAGTCGATGAAGCTAGCCGCTGAGTTTTTGGCTGAGGGCGGAACTTTTGTCACCAAGGTTTTCCGTTCCAAGGACTACAACCCTTTGCTGTGGGTGTTCAAGCAGCTCTTCACATCAGTTGAGGCTACAAAGCCTCCTTCTTCCCGTAACGTGTCTGCCGAAATTTTCGTCGTTTGCCGTGGCTACAAGGCCCCTAAGCGCCTCGATCCCAAGTTTCTCGATCCCAAATATGTTTTCGCCGAACTCTCCGCCCCAACTCCTAACCACGAAGCCAAGGTCTTCAACCCCGAAGTGAAGAAGCGCAAGCGTGATGGTTACGAAGAAGGAGACTACACCCAGTTCAAGGAACTCCCGGCCACCGAGTTCATCAACACCACAGACCCTATCGCTATCCTTGGTTCTTACAACAAACTCAGCTTCCAGCAACCAATCGGCGGAGACCTCGCTATGCAGACTTTGAACAGATTGGAGGAGACTACAGAAGAAATCAAAACCTGCTGTGAAGATCTTAAGGTTCTTGGAAAGAAGGAATTCCGAAACCTGCTTAGATGGCGCATTAAGGTCCGTGAGAAGTTTGGCCTTGTGTTAAAGAAAAAGTCGCAAGAGGATGAAGCCGAGGAAGTCGCGGAGGTCGCCCCGATGGATGAAGAATTGGCGATCCAGGAGGACCTTCAACGCATGCGCGAGAATGAAACCACCCGGGAGAAGAAGGAGAGGCGCAGGGAGAATGCCAAGAAACGAAAGGATATCCTGCGCATGCAAATGCACATGACTACGCCGATGGATATTGGTATGGATCAAGTTGGTCTCGGAGGCCCAGACAGCACTTTCTCCCTGAAAAGAGTTGATCGAGCAGGTGCTCGCGATGCTGTCGTCAATGCTCGTGATCTTCCTGCTGAAAGCGAAAGCGAGGAGGAGGAAGATGAAGAGGACGAGGACAGCGATGACGATGGCGACCGTCTCGAGAGAGAGCTTGATTCCATGTACGACCAATACCAAGATCGAATGGAAGACAGAGACACGAAGCTTCGTGCGAAGAAGGCACGAAAGCCCTACGAGACTGATGAGTGGGATGGTTTCTCAGAGGACAACAAAAGCGACGATGAGGACGAGAATGAAAACTCGGAGTCGGCTGCCGCTGTGAACGATGCCCCTCAAACTGGAAACCTATCAAATAACGCCTCGATGTTCTTCGACCAAGACATCTTCCAGGGTATGGACGAGGAGGAAGAAGAAGAAGAAGAAGAAGAAGAAGAAGACGATGAGGAGGAAGAGGAAGAAGAAGACGACGAGGCGGACGAGGAAGACGACGAGGAGGAAGATGATGACGAGGAAATGGAAGTCGAAGTGCAAGAGAACCCCTCCAAGAAGAAGGACAAGAAGGACAAGAAGGACAAGAAAGACAAGAAGCCCTCTAAGAAAGATGAGGAGGAATGGGTTGATTCAGATGAGGAGCCTGTGGAATTCGAGGAGCCTCGCAAACCCAACGGCCAACTTGGTGAGTTCTTACGCTAAATACTTAACCCACATTCCTTTCTAACTTTGGATCTACAGACATCGATATTATCACAGCCGAGGCTATGGCCTTGGCCCAGTCAATGGCGACTGGTGAAAAGAAGTCGTCTGATCTTATTGACGATGGTTTCAACCGCTTTTCTTTCCGTGACGTCGACGGTCTGCCTGATTGGTTCATGGATGACGAGGGTCAACACAGCAAGCCCAACCGGCCCATCACCGCTGCCGCTTCCGCCGCCATCAAGGAGAAGCTGCGCGCCATCAATGCCCGTCCCATCAAGAAGGTGATGGAAGCCAAGGGTCGCAAGAAGTTCAAGGCAGCGCAAAGGCTCGAGAAACTGCGGAAGAAGTCCGCTCTCCTGGCAGAGGACGAAGCACTCAGCGAGCGAGACAAGTCGCAGGCCATCACCAGGATGATGAACCGGGCTACAAAGAAGAAGCCCAAGCAGCAGGTCAAGTTAGTTGTGGCCAAGGGTACCAACCGTGGTATCTCCGGTCGTCCCAAGGGAGTCAAGGGCAAGTACAAGATTGTGGATGCTCGTATGAAGAAGGACATTCGTGCGGAAAAGAGACTGGCAAAGAAGAAGAAGAACAAGTCCTAGATGTATCTTTAGTACATAGTCGACTAAATGTCATCGTGATACCCTGTGTATTGACCCCGGAATTTTATACTAGTAGTAGTAGTTACTAGTAGTAGCTAGTATGTAGTAGGAGTAAGGTAGCGCATGAGTACCACCCACGGAGTCACGGCAGGTACCGACCAAGTGGCACGCGGGCTTGGCGAGTGGCGCTTATCGATCGCGCTTTCCTTGCGCCCCATTTTGACCCTCTTTCCTCTTTGCTCCGACCCTCTTAGGCTCCTCCGGTCTTCCTCTCTCCAACTCTGAACATATACACGTCCTCATGTTTTTGCGCATACATTAGTTCTTTTATTGGTTACTTTTCTTGTTCATACAGTACATTTTTAACGCACATTCCACCCCCATGGGGTTCTTTGATCACCTCCAGAAAGGAGGGGCCTTCTCTCTGCAGCCGCAGAAGAACCAGATCCGCAAAGTTGTTCAGACACGACCAGCCCCCGCGAAATCGGCTCCCAACACCCCAAACTCTCGGTCCCCTCGAGTCCAACCATCATCGGAGCGGTCCCGAAAGACACATGCGGCCCGATCTGTCTCGAGTGACCCCGATGCCCGCCCCTCCAAACGACTAAATACCCCAACGCGCGTGCGGAAGCGTCCAACCCCCGAGCAACGGCTTTCCAGTGACGATGATGCCAGCGATAGTGACGCCTCGTTTGAAGTACGGAAGCGTGCAAGGACCAGCGCTAGTGCGGAGCCTGACCCGGAGCGTCGCGTGCGCTCGGTGAAGGCATTTTCGGAGGAGGGAACTCGGCCGTTCAAAATGGTGCATGCGACCGATATCACATCGACAGAGAAGCCACGATCATTCAAACCGGCATTTGGTGCTGAAAAGGCCAAGGAAATTCTTCTGCAGTACCCAAGTGCATCGCAAAAAGAGAGGTATAAATACCAGTCCTATCATGTGTCCCGAATAGTGCTAATAAGTTCTGTTTTCTTCTCTGTGCAGATTTGACTGTGTCGTTCCTCGAGACAGCGGTGATTTCCGACCCATCGACGATATTGTACAGGTCATCGAAACCGTTTCCGATAACTATATTCCAAGTGAAGAGGCGGACGAGTTCAATGACGAGACAACTGGGATCCGACGAAGGCTGCGCCGAGCGTTGGCTGTCGCCTCAGAGACTCAGTTCCGAGACGCGGTGGACGATTACAACAAGGCTATTGAGCGGTTGAGGACTGGTGGCAGTATTGAGAAGCAGCTGGATGCGACGCAGCGGATAGGTCTACCCTGGGTTGAACGCATCCTTACCCAAACGTATGCGCGCACGGTATCCCCTCGAGTCGAATCTCTCCGGCAATATGAGAATGGAACGGACAACGTCTACGGCGAACTTCTTCCCCGATTTATCAGCAACATTTTCAAGGAAACGAAGCTCAAATCCGGGCAAGTATTTGTCGACCTCGGGTCTGGCGTTGGTAATGTGGTTCTCCAGGCTGCCCTTGAAATCGGCTGTGAGAGCTGGGGCTGCGAGATGATGAACAACGCATGCGATCTGGCAGAGCTCCAGCAGTCTGAATTCAAGGCCCGCTGCCGGCTCTGGGGTATCGCACCCGGCAAGACCCATCTTGTTCGGGGTGATTTCTTGGAACAAGAGAGCATCGTTAACGTTCTCAAGCGAGCTGATGTGATCTTGATCAACAACCAAGCGTTTACGCCACAGCTCAACAACGAGCTTATCAATCATTTCTTGGATATGAAGGAGGGCTGCCGTATTGTTTCCCTTAAGTCATTCGTCCCGGCTGGCCACAAGATCCAGTCACGCAATCTCAACTCTCCCATCAACCTTCTCAAGGTCCAGCAAAAGAACTACTGGTCTAATAGCGTCAGCTGGACCGACGTTGGTGGCACATATTTCATTGCAACAAAGGATAGTTCACGCTTGAAGTCCTTCATGGACAGCACTCTATGAGGAGCTGGAGCTGTGGATCAGAGTTTGGTATTTCAACACCATCAGACAGACTTGGCCCGAGTCTTTGAACATTGATCCATTCCTGTACATTAACCTTTCATTTCTTTTTTTTTGTGGACATATCCATGGATTATTGTATGATACCAATTCAACCTGTACAAAATAAGATTCCATCTAATCTAGCCTCTGTATCTAAAGGCGTTTTCCTCTAAGCGGACATGCCTTTCCATTTCATCATTTTAAGCAGACGCAAAGGACGTAGGCTTGTGTTCTATTTTCATGTGAGCATCATGAAAACTTAGAGGCGTCATTCATAGCATCGGCTTCCTGTCCCATTCTCGCCATCCATCGATCAACAAGCTCCCTGTTCTCGCGTTCAAGCTTGGCAGCCTTTTGCTCGGCCATGTTCATCTGGAGGTTCAACGCTGCTATTTCATCTTGGAAGTCCTGAGTGGGGCGGATGTCTCTATTAGTTGGATTCTTGGTATCAAGACTCATCCTTTCTACCAAGCGATCAAGGAAGGTGGGGTGTAGGGGATAATACATACGTCAAGCAATTTGGCCTTTCCTCTCAGCTCTTCATCGACATCTTTCAGACGTTTCTGCTGTTGCGCCACTTCGCCTTCCAGCGAGTTTATTTGTCGGCCGTCTTGGCCGATCTTCTTTCGGAGTTTTTCAGCCTCGTTAGTAGTCTGGTCCAGGCGATCTCGTAATTCAGCGCGAGAACGCTGTGCTTCAGCTAATTCTGTGCGAGTAGTGTTCAGAAGGTCTGTTATTGACGGTCCTGCTTCTGTCTGATGTTTTCTGGCGGCCGCGGAACGAGAATGGGCAACTTTCTGGGTTTCATTGCTGGCTGCGAGCCCTCTCTCTCCTGACAAGTTCCCACTTAGTTCTATGGCAGGGGGAGCTTTGGCCGAGCTATCTGCGAGTCGTGTGTCTATTGTGATTGGAGTAACATATGTCAGTTATAAAACTGGGAGCTTCAGTGAAACTGTGGAAGCACACACAAGCATCGTAAATGGTGAGATTGGCCTTTTCTCGATGGTCTCGCACTGCCAGTGCAGCCAGGTACTCCTCTCTCCAATGGGCCATCAGCCTTCCCGATGTGAGGAATGTGTCGGAGATGCGATGATGTCGTTCGCGGCGCTATCTTGTTATCACCTGCCCACCGCCCCCCTCGACCGCCCGCCCCATGTGCATCATCGAATCCCGCTGCAACCCAACTCCAACTCCCGAGCACTATCTTCCCTCCCGTCTTCAACTCTTTCTAGGCTCTGCGACGAGCTTACAAGTACCTTTCTATCCTCTACACCTCTGGTGGTCGATTCACTTCTCCCTGAAATCTCCCAGGCAAACCGATACCATGGCGTCAAGGAAGAAGGTTCTCCTCAAGGTACGCTCTCCGCCTCCGCACCAGCTCCGAACGACCACTCCAAGTCAAGTTCTAACATAAGTCGCCTTACCTATAGGTTATTATCCTTGGTGACAGTGGCGTTGGTAAAACCAGTCTAATGAACCAATATGTGTGTCCTCTTTCAACCCCCCAATTCGGTTGTCATTGCCGCCGAGCCCCCGTCTGCCTCATTCCTTCAGCGTCGCTAATATATCACTTTTTGCTCCGTGGCCATAGGTCAACAAGAAGTTCAGCGGAAGTTACAAGGCAACCATCGGAGCCGATTTCCTCACCAAGGAGGTTCTCGTTGATGACCGACTGGTCACCATGCAGGTAAATCCCGCCCCCGACAGCTTGCAGAGATCGCCATGTGGGTCGGAAGGGCTAACTGATTGTAAATAGATCTGGGATACCGCTGGCCAAGAACGTTTCCAATCATTGGGTGTCGCCTTCTACCGTGGAGCCGACTGCTGCGTTCTGGTCTACGACGTGAACAACTCAAAGAGTTTTGAGGCCCTGGACAGTTGGCGGGATGAATTTTTGATTCAGGCCAGCCCGCGTGACCCCGAGAGCTTCCCATTTGTAAGTGCTGCCCATCTCTCATTTCTACCCGGCAGTAGATCTTGAGTCGCTTGGGAACTTTTTATAAAATGGCCATAATGCTAATTGTCTGTCCAGGTCGTTATTGGTAACAAGATCGATGTGGAAGAGAACAAGCGCATGATCTCTTCGAAACGAGCCATGACTTTTTGCCAGTCAAAGGGCAACATTCCCTACTTTGAGACCAGTGCCAAGGAGGCAGTCAACGTTGAGCAGGCATTCGAAGGTGAGTCAATATTTTGTCAATTCTTATTGCATCGCGACTGTTTGCTAATACCCCTTTCTAGTGATCGCCCGGAGCGCACTCGCACAGGAAGAGGCCGAGGAGTTCAGTGGAGAGTTCAGTGACCCGATCAACATCCATCTGGACAATGAGCGCGATGGCTGTGCCTGTTGATACCCTTGCCTGCTTCTCCTGACGTTTTAAGCGACTGTTCTCATTTCCTATACTCATTTCTTTTCTCTTCGTCACATACCAATGCTGGTGGTTCTCATCTTCCCTGATGGGGTTCTGTAGAGATGGTCATTGATTTGCTTGTTTGGATTGTTTCTCTGTCTGTAGATGATGTTTTTGGCTTGGGCTATGGATTTTGCAACTGAGCTATAGGCAGAATTGACTAGTCCTTGGTTTCTTTAATGAATGATTCATGCATGTTATCTTTGAGCTTGTTGCAAGTCTATTTCCAATGTTGCTTTCGAAGCTCGCAATACACTCTATATCTACCCATTAGTTACCCTAGGTGCCTTACTGCCGTGGGTATCTCCACCCTTTCAGGATGTAATCAGATATACACCAATTTAATGGCATGAATTGAAGTTCACTTCAATATCCTTTCACCAAAATTTCACCAAGATTCTAGAAATCAGAGTAAATACGAAACAACCATGAAACCAGGGCCCTGGTGGTTGAACGGTATCCCGGTGGAGTCCGATGTATTCAATACTCCGCATGAAACCTTGGCCGCAGGGGGGGGTTTCTTATCGCTGCCAGTGCCGATCCTCCCACAACCACTGCTTTTGAATGCGCGACCTTCCACCGTCCTGCCGGACAGGATTCCCCTCGATCGCCCTGAGCATATATCCACGGGTATCCGGCTCAAATACTATCGCGTGATCGATCTCCCGCATACACATGATCTGCATTCCTTGTCACACTTGGCGACGCTGGAAGTCCCCCACGATTTGATCACACGCCGAACCCGCCCACAACTTCTCGACACCCTCTTTTCCCACCACCAAATACTCTGCTCCCAGATCAGCACAGAGTGACAATATGGCATCCTCCCGCGACTCTCGAGAGCCGCAGACGGCCGGGTTTGCGAGGCATACAGTGGGAATGGGCCTGCTCTTGGTGGTGGTGGTACTTTGGACTGCCTCGAATTTCCTCGGGAGTGTACGTTTGCAAATTCCCCGTGTACAGGGCGAAAGCCAGGAGACAAAACCCTGTTGTACAACTTTTGCTTACACAATTCTGTTCGACAGACAATCTTTGCCGACAATACATACCCAAAGCCTTTCTTCGTCACCTACGTTAACACCTCGCTGTTCATATTGCCACTATTTACCATTCTGCTCGGCCGAACATGGACGCTATGGCGCTCCAAGAGACTGTCACAAGTTACCTCTTTCCGGAGCCTGCTGCGCCATTTAGACTCCGAGGATCCCAAGTCCGAGGAGCAAAGTATCCTGCGTGGGGTCCCATTCGACAATGAATCGCGCGCGCATGATGTCGAAAACCCGTTGTATGCAAGTGCGGCGAACGCTGACCAGAGTGCGAAGCTGGGGCTGCGAGCAACAGCAAAGCTCAGTCTTGAGTTCTGTCTCTTATGGGTAAGCAAAACGTGGATCCTTGGCTATAAAACAATTCGCTGACTGATCGCAGTTTATCGTATGTCGTAACTACTCATAGAAACGCTTTGAACTCAAACGGACCCTTCTAACTTGCTCTTATCTAGGCAAACTATTTTGCTATGGCATGTCTCCAGTTCACAACAGTGGGTAGCACGACTATCTTAACCTCGACTAGTGGTAAGACAAGCAGCCAATATATCTCTATCCCAAAACCGAAAACTTATGCCGATAACCCTAGGTGTTTGGACCTTGATATTCGGGGCCGTGATTGGAGTTGAGAAATTCACACCTCGCAAGCTCCTCGGTGTTGTCGCATCCCTCATCGGCATCATTCTGATTTCCCGCGTGGACTTGTCCAACCAGGACACTGACACGACTCCGGCTGCTATCAGTGGCCGGGATGGATCATTCCCGCACAAGACGTCCGGGGAAATTGCCCTAGGCGACGCAATGGCGGCATTCAGCTCCATCATGTACGGAGTCTATACGATCGTAATGAAGAAGCAAGTAGGCGACGAGTCACGCGTGAACATGCAGCTCTTCTTTGGGCTGGTGGGTCTATTCAATCTCGTGCTTTTGTGGCCTGGATTCTTCATTCTCCATTGGTTGGGAATTGAAACGTTCGAACTGCCTAGCACAGACCGGGTGTGGGCGATAATTCTAGTATGTCCAGCCTTTTCTTTATTTCTCTTGCCGCACTACCCCCGGCAGTACAAGTGGAGGTATTTCATTGCTGACATTTTTACGAATCAGGTCAACTCATTATCTTCTTTCATCTCTGACATTGCGTGGGCATATGCGATGCTCCTAACCACTCCTCTTGTTGTGACGGTCGGTCTAAGTTTAACGATCCCGCTGTCCCTGGTCGGTCAGATCTTTTTACAGGAACAATATGCTTCCCCGTTATATTGGTTTGGCGCTGCTATTGTATTTTTGTCATTTTTGGTCGTCAACCACGAGAGCAAGGTCGAAGAAGAGGGCCATAGCCCCGTTCGACATAGAGTTTCCTCTGGCGAATATGAGAGCATTCCTCGCGATGAAGCCCGTTAGCATGGATTATGGAGTTCGCTTTGTCGATCGACTTGTTTTGTTGCATCTTTAGCCTACAATTACATCTCTATTGAATTAATCTATACTCTGTCGTCCTGGTGGCTAGTAGACTACGATCATGATCGGTGAATGCAAAATACCCATATTATTCAGTTCAGCAGATGATTCAAAGAAGCTCCTGCAGATCATCTAGCAGGGGTTTTGCTTTAATGATAATTCTATCAAGTAATACGACCCCTGCAGTGAGGCAATTTTCAAACTCGAGGTCCTGGGTCTTTGGCCATTTGCATCCGCCCTAGAAGGGGGTCAGCGCCTTGCCGTTGTGTGAAAGAAATACTAGTTATCCCAAGCTCACCTTTGAGGTTCATATCTTGGCGATTCATCAGCGGTCTTTTTGAAGCTCTTGTAAAAAGACCTCAATTTCGTCAGACTTGGCAATTCTTCGAGAATATATGTTGTAATCTATAATGCACCTATTTGATGGGCTCCTTCTCGGTCTTGGACGTGACAACCTGCCCAGGTGGTAAATCTAATTTTGAAGCTCCGTATATTCAAAGATTAGATATACCTACTCAAAGGCCAGGAACTGAATGGAATCTCCCGGTGATTGACTGTATGAAATGATGAAACAGATACTCGGGCTTCAGGATAGCTGAAAACTACTAGTCTCTCTTTCCTTCACGAGCGCTTTGTAACGTACAGCCAACTGGTCCAATATAGTAGTGGACATTAAATTTCAAATAGCGGAGGAAATAGATAAATACCGCTTCAAGCTACCTCCAAATAATTCTAAAATCATCAACACAACTGAATTTCATACAGTAGAATTCGAAAACAGATTACCCTTTTGACACTGACGTTTTCCTTCCCAGCGCCCCACTCAGATCGAGCTAAACTGAATTAGGTCCGGGAAAGTTCCCTCCATTGTTTTCATGATGTACTTCTGGTAGATCACTAAAATTACCGTAATCATGGTTTCCGGCATGGGGCAAACCATACCTGCCAAAATGGCCTGTGGACAAACAATAAATTCGAAAACAGATTACCCTCTCTGGGCAGTCACGCTTTGTTTCTCGAACCGTACCCGAGACTACACTAATCTGTCTTAAGGTACATATATCGTTCCTAACAATAGACCCTTTTTATTTCCAGAACGATTACCCTCGTCAATGCGACATATTATGATTGAAATTTTTCTCAATCCGAGTAGGCGAAAGGCGGTCCTAGCGAGTCCAATACCAGCCCCCACCTAGTGCAGCGGGGAAGTCGCTCCCTGCTCATGTAACTTTGTCAGTAAAATGCTCGCTCGCTCGCTATTTAACACTAGTAGTAGCGCAAACCATCATACCATTCTTTCTCTTCCAGCTTGACTCAACAAATTCTGACCTTTTGAAGGGGATACGTCTCTGCAACCGGGCCATTCGATTATACACCCCACCGGCAAACACGTCATGGATGAGAAGCATATACTGGGAGACTTGGCATGGACTCAGCAAAGAACAGTTTCGCGTTCCAAGTTCTGGGTTATTATTCCATCTTTCTTATCATGCTTTTACATTATTTTGCATGGCTGGCTGGGCATATTGCCATCGACGACTGAATCAGGGTCCCTCAAATACAATGAAGAGCTCATCAGCTGGCAGTCCTGTGGGAGCTTGAAGGGCAATCCCCTTGAATGTAGCAGTATTAATGTTCCTATGAACCAATTCGATCTGGGGTTCTCTGGAGATAGGACCTTTACCATCCCACTTGTTCGCATGCGAGGCAACAACGCGACCCAAAACCTCCTTTTAAACCCTGGTGGTCCTGGAGCTAGCGGCTTTGAGTTTCTCTACCGCCTAGGAGAGCAGCTGAAGGCCGTGGTCGGCGAAGGTTTCCACCTACTCTCATTCGACCCTCGCGGGGTCAATAGCTCGACACCAATAGCCTCTTGCTATCCGGATGATAGGACCCGACAGAAATTGTCCCGCGTTCGATCTCTACATGTAATAGGCGATAGCCCCGAAGTCTATGGGTGGGCGCAGAATTTTGCCAAGGCATGTCCTGACACGATGGGCGAGTATGCCAAGTATCTCAACACTCCCCAGACAGCCGCCGACATGAACAGCATTCTTGATGCTCTGGGCCAGCAAGACATGATATATTGGGGATTCAGTTATGGCAGTCTGCTAGGTCAGACATATGCAGGGCTATTTCCCGAACGTTCAAAGCGCGTTATCATTGATGGGGTCGTAAATCAATTCGAGTGGTACGAAGGTCTTTTTGAAGCACAGTCAATAATCGACACGGACACGGTGCTCGATGGCTTCTTTGACGAGTGCATCAACGGCGGAGCAGAAAACTGCTCCCTGGCCTTGTTGGCAGCATCCAAAGAGGAATTGCGTGACACCGTGCTCTCGTACATAGACACGCTTCGAGATCAGCCCATCAGTGTATACATCAACAACTCCGTTTACGGCTTGCTTGACTATGAGAAGGTCTGGTACAACGGGTTTCTCGAGGCCCTGTATAAACCTTCAATGTGGGCTGCCCTTGCGGATAATATGTACAGACTGATCCAAGGGAATGCGACAAATGCATTTCTAGCATATGGAGTTGAGGAGATTCGGGATTGGAATCATGAAGCAAACGAGTTTATCACTATGAACGACGGTATTAGTGGCCCGATGCATTGGCCTCGAGACAGACAGACGTTCTTGGATAAAATCGCGCCCTTATTCAACCATAGTCTGTTTAGCCCTGTGCAAAGCAAAATTTATTACGTGCGGCAACACTGGGCTGTACCAAAGACACATTCCTATGTGCCACGCAAAAGTGTGAAGACGACACATCCGCTGCTCATACTTTCGACAACTTACGACCCCGTGTGCCCCCTCATAGCTGCGTGGTCTGCGAACGAGGCATTCGAGGGTTCGCAGATCGTCGAGGTCAAAGGGTATGGGCATTGCTCTGTTGCAGTACCGTCGGTGTGCATTGCGAAACATGTGCGAGCGTTTTTGTACGAAGGCAAATTGCCCGACACATATACGCACTGCGAGGTGGATTCTCCCTACTTCCACCGGTCAGACAAGAGCGAGCACTTGTCGGCTCACAAACACTTTGAGGACGCGGAGGAGGCCAGAATCCACCAAGCGCAGGTGCTGCTAGCGAGAGACTGGGATTTTGTATCGGCCAATTAGCATAATCGTAGACTTAAAGCACATACAAGCATCTATCCTAACAAAGCGGACTAATGATTCAACGGGCGGTACCAGCTATAGATAGATGATATTAGCGGAAAGAAGCTGGAATAGGGTAACAGCTATTCGAGGATGCAAACGAGAGCTTTGTTGGCCCAGTAGGGCTACTGTAGTCGTTTTACAACAGTAGTACAGCGTTCACAGAGAGAGTGAGCGTAGATCAAGCCAGATTACCAGATGTCCCCACCCCGTTCAAGGTCCCACTAAGGATTTCCATGGGAAAATACGGTAAATTACAATGACTCATAAGAGGACGGAAATCCAATCTGCTCTGACGACTAAACAGGGGTCGTTTGTTAAGTGGTCTAAGAAGTATTAGCGGACGTACGGGTCGAGAAACAAAGCGTGGGTCAGCGTCTGGACGAAACCAGTAATTACGGTAATTATGATGATCTACCAGAAATACATCGAGAAAGGATAGTTGGGACTTTGACTAGCCAATCTAGCCTAGCGCGATCTGAGCGGGGGCGCTGCGAAAGAAAGCCAGTATGTCCGAATGGTAATCTGTTTTCGAATTCTACTGTACTACCTTACACCAATCAAATACTTTTCACCATGGCTCAGAACCAGGAACGAAATGTATGCCCCCAAAGCCGCAGGACCCTACTACACGGGCACGCCACATATCCGAAGCAAAGATCCATCTTGACAGAATCTACTTCTCGGATACATTTGTCGAGCTCTTGCGAGAGGGCCTCGAAGATGGAACCGGACTGGCTCAATATATAATCGAACACCAGCGTCTTTGTTTCAATGACGAGAAGTGGCGCAGTCTCTTCCAGAAGGCTTTGCGAGGAGAGCTTGAATTGCAGGAGCTGAAAGAAGGAATGCTTGAGAGCCCCGCAGCTGACAACGAGGCCTTCAATAGTGTTCTCCAGAAGGTCTGAGAAGATTACTTTCCAAAGGAATCGCGGGATAATCTGGAGAGCCGCAAACCCGGGGCAGAGGTTTTCCGCAGTGTTTTGCTCGCAGGTTGGCCGAGGGTTCCCGCGTGCACAACTTTTGGCGCCGGTTATCTTGGGTGATGGTAGAGGCAAGGCGTTCCTGGAGCTCCTTAAGAAGAAAAACGACCAAACAGAGCTCGTATACAGTGAATATGAGCCAGATTTTACCGAGGTTATCCGGGAGCTCATTGACGATCCCTTGTTCACGAAACGAAATGATGAGCTCAGTCCCGAGGATTTTGCTAAAATGGTGCGCCGTGACGCTTTTCATACTATCCAAGCCTGTCTCTTTAACTTCGCCGAATATAATGTGGGAGGACCAGACTTGAATGCCGTGAAGTTTGAGTTTGACGAGATGAGGGCTCTGGTTTCCTTCCAGTGTCGACTTGGGAATCTTTGATCAGACGTTATGATGGACCGCACCCTGTGGTGTATGAATGATGAGAAGCGCCGAGCGTTGAACGCTAGACTTTGGTGCAAAGTGTTTGAGAACGCTACTTTCCGCGCACACTGAGAGGCAACTAAGGAGAAGTCAACCTAGTAGTAATCAGTTGAGCACCAGCTAATTCAGATCAGTAAGATTGACATAAGGGTATACTAGGTTATATATGGAGACCACATATGAGCCTCGTTGATCTCTAAACTCTAGTACTATAGGGGGATCGTGTATTTAAGAATGAAATTTTGATTTTACCAGGTGATAAACTAATAAATATTTAAAGCAGAAAAGGCTCTAGAAACTTTTCTCTGAACTTGAATCTTTCACGTCTCACATCCTCAATGTAAATTTGATGGAATGAAAGATAAATATAGATCAGCTTACGCAAAATACACTGCAAGAAAAGAACCCTCAAGTTGTAAGGACTCTGCCAGAAATTGTCTATAAAGAAAGGTACTAAATAATGCCTGGTATTTCTCAATAACTCCGGTGCCCATCTATATTCACCTTGTCCCCAGAACATCACGGGCTAACCAAGCCAGTCGCCGACCCCATCCCAAGCAACGTCCAACTCACGGGCACGAATGGCGCCAAGTCTGTCGCGAACAGCTTCGTGCGCCTGCAGCATGAGCTTCTTACCTCCAGCATGGCTCAGCGCCGAGCCGATGGACCTGACGTGCGCCCATAGTTCCGAGCCCCTGGGGCCAAGCAATGCCGCCTCCGCATGACCGATGTCAATGAGCTCAGTGATCAAGTCTGCTGCCGACGGGGTGACGGATGGATTCTTCGTACGATCCAATACACGCTTGGCTCGATATAGAGCCGCATGTCCATAGAGGACGAGTCGGCCATCTTGGCGCTTCGCGATCCGATACGGACGAAACGTCCCGCCGCTAGAGTTAACCTGTATATAAGGCGGCCTCTGATTATTCCCCTCGTGGGTGACGACGTCGCGGCTGCGAAAGCCGGCGGTCTGGTCATCCTGGAGCACTTTATACAGCAGTTCGCTGATAGCTGCCTTGTCCAGGACGAGGATCTCTTCGCTGCCCCATAACCCCGACGAGTAGTCGAAATCAGCCTGGATGACGCTGTCAATGCCTGAGACAAGCCCATTGGTGGCAGCGATAGCCGTATCGATCTCAACGATCTTCGCGGGGGACGCTGGTAATGGATTTACGGATACAGGGTGATGCATGCTTGAGAGAGTATCTGGATGCTCGGGGCCTTGCACATTCTTCTTACCCTCTACCATCTGCCGGCGCATCTCCTCGGCCGCGTCATACTCGCTGCGTTTCTCCATCCCCAGCGTTCTTTCATTCGACCGTTGACTATAGTGAAAGAGCGGGACCGGGCTGGCAGCCATTTCTGCCCGCTGTTGAGCCGCCAGCTCGATGCTTATGATGTGTGATGTCTCTTGTAACCCGAGCTCTGTGGGTTGCGGCGCAATTGTACCAAGCTCTGCCCTTGCATACCTTAGAGGTTGTGTAGTGACTGCCTGTGGAGTCGCAGCCTGCGGAGACACAGCCGTCGCCGAAGGATTATGGACAGCGGGATATTTTGTCGCAGCTGGATACTGCGTCGGAGGATAGTTCGTAGGTGGCTGTGGAAATGTTTGCGAAGCAGTAGCAGTGGCGTATGGCTGGCCAGCAGCATCGAGATACACAATCGTATGCTGTTGTTGTTTGCGATGATTGCGTCGGTGACGCCTAAACCAAATCGTCCAAAAGATCCAGAACAAGATGTTGAAGAAGGCCCCTATCCCGATACACGCGAAACCGCCAGATATCATGTCTCCATAAGTTGTCTCCGACCCAGAGCTCCCATCGAATGAAGCCATTCCCACGCCTAATAGCCCGCCGCCAACAGCGAAAGTAATCAGCGACGTGATTAGGAAGCTGATCCACCACCATTTTGAAATGGAAGGTTTGACTTGAGTAGGCTGGGTAGGCTGTTGTCCCTGTTCTTGAGGAACATATGTCTGGTATGCGGTCGCCATATTGCTTGAGAGATTGGCAACAGGAACAAAGGAAGGCAAGTAGAAACACGAGAACTCAGGCGGGATGGAGAGAACTAGGACCACGGAGACGGTGTGCCTGTCGTTCTCTATCAACCCGCCACACCGAAGAAGAGTGGAGTTGAATAGATCAACGTTCAAAAGCTTAGGGTCGCAGGCCTCTCCACCGAGGAGAAGCGACTTTCTTTTGGTGTCATGGTTGGCATGGAAAAGGGGTCATTATCTGAATGCAAAACGCTAGGGCCGTGATGAATACGAGGCAGCGATGGGAAATTGGTTATCATTGGAGAAGACGACGATCTTTGCGGTTCTGGTTTCCACCTCACCACAAGTGACCCGAAGGAGTGGCTTCTTTGCGAATTAAGCTACGCCCTTCGGTTGTCAAAGTCTTTCCCGTCCCGGGGCCTCCATGGCGAAGAAGGATTAGTCCATTTCCTTTGCGACTAATGACATCTGTAATTTTAACGCTAGTCAACTGGTTCATAACCAAACTTGAACCGGATCTTTGTTCTCCATGTCTACCACCAAATCCTTGAAAGCCTGCTGAGTCGATACGATATTTCGATGTAGTTCACGAATAGATCCATTGCTTGAAGCGAGTGCATCTAGCAGAGGGTTTCTTGGGAAGTGAAAAATCAAGCCCGAACCCCAATTTTTGCGGAGCATATTATATCCTGGGAGAAGAGCAAAAGAAACCCATTTAGCGGAGGATCATTACCAGCCATTCTCAATAAGCCAAGATCATCATGGAGAAAACTTTGAGCTAGAGATGAACAAGAGTGCTTTGAAAGTTTCTATATCAACCATAAATGTTCCTCGGCCTAGTGAGAAGGAATGAGTTGTGGGAAGTAGACTGGCAATGCAGCTGAAAACTCACATTTGTTAAGTCGCCAGCTTTTTCCTGGCTGCAACTGACAAATCTTCGAACTCGCAATTGCCGAATCCTGTGCCCGCGGTGCTCTAAATATCTTTGGGCCGCTTTTGGGGCACATCACAAGTAATAAACTTCAGACTCATGATATTCACGACTTCCTCTTTTAGAGGAACCTTCATGGTAGTTTAAGGACTGTTTTGGACCTTTAAAATACACGATCAAATCCTCAAAGGGTCACAGGAATAATCCAGGTGTAACGAAGTGTTTTGATGTTCATATCTTCCCGAGATGAGTATGTTTCCCTCCTTCGAGTCGGGTCGAAGTCTTCGTAACCCTCTGGATGGCCGTCATGGAGAGGTGGATCTTCGCTGGGCCATTGTAGGGGCATGCAAGCTTGGGTGTTAGGGCCAGCTGTATGTCCAGAATGTCGCCCCGCTTGATCAAAGGCTAAAGATCAGCTGAAACCTTGTCATCTTCGGCTTTGTCCTGTGTAAGTAGATACTGAAGATCATAGTCTTCCTCGATACTATTCTATAGCTTTTGTATCATCCTCTGGCTCAGTCTATCGATGGCCTCCAATATATTATCTTGATGGGGCGTAGAATGAAATATGGATAGATATTATACTAGTAGTACTGCGTGTTTGTGGTGGCACGAGGCTCGGCAGGTTCCGAGGGTGGGTCCACCATTGAGAGGCAACTAAGCAGAAGTCAACCGAGTAGGAATCAATTGAGCACCAGTAAATCTAGATCAGCCAGTTTGGTATAAGGCCATACCATAAAGACCACATGTGAGCCTCATTGACCTCCAGGGTCTAGTACCATATTGCGTATCAAGAATAGAATTTGAATCTTATCAGGTCATAGGCAGTTGTCCAGTTTCAATCAATAAATTTTCGAAGCAGAAAAGCTCCAAGGTAGATAGATATAGAAAACTTTCCTCCGAATCTTCCACTTTCACATTCTCAATGTAAATTCGATGAAATGAAAGGTAGTAGTAAGTATAGATAGACGTGCGCGAAAGGCACTGCAAGAAAATAAATCGGCTTCAAGTTGTAAGGACTTGGCCAGTTGTCCATAAAGAAAGGTATATAACGCCTGGTCTTTCTCAATGACTCCGGTGCTCCGTCTATGGGCAAAGGAGGAGGAGAAAAGCGCTTTCAACAAAATGGGTATATTCAGAAGGAAACAAAAGTTTATCTCGAAGTGAAAGTATTAGCTGATGAATATGTGTAAGTCATCTGCGAGAAAATGAGGAGATATGAGAATAAAACTGCGATGGGGTCGGGAATGGGGATATGAAAACGAGATTAAAAGAAGGATTTACGAAGCGCTCAAGAAAACAAGGACGAAAAAGAATGCGGAGTTTACGCCGCGACAGCTGGAGCCGTTTCGAGCTTCTTGCGCGCGGCAAAGATACTCTTCATCGCGCCGAGCCAACGCGCGAGCGATTCCTCGTCCGGAGCACAAAGCCGGTACGTCTTTTCCTCAGCAATGAGCTGCAAACAGAATCTCTTTGATCGTGACATCGGATCGACCTCAGCGGCATCAATGACGTGAGACATGGATATGATTTTAAGAGCCGAATACTCCTGATCATCCTTGTAAAAAGCTAGCGTTTTGGGTCGAAGCACGACCCAGAGCCGCTTCCACTGTCGCACTGTACCCTTGATTCGCAGTCCTTGTAGATATCCTTGACAAACGACACGTTCCGGATCCCGCAGAATGCCTAGATCCGACTGCCGGCTCGTATCTCGTGGTAGAGACGAGGAGACTGGCTTGTCTTCGGGGGCGGATATGGACAGGGTGTGAATTGAGGGCATGGATCGCAATCGGCTGCTTCGCGTGGGCGGTGGTCCGTCCGAGAGCTCTGAATAGGAGGTAATTTCATTCCCTGAGTAGTCCTGCGTGATAGGAATAGGGGGCTTCCGGGCGGCGGCCCAGGGGCTGGAGCTGGATCCCGCGACCGGCGATAAGGCGCGCCCTAGTTCAGGAGAACTGGCGCGGGCAATTGCTTCCTGGTCGGAATGGTCGGTCGTGTCGTCGACGAATTGTCTTTGGATAATTGGGGGCTCTCGCTTGTGCGACAGGGCCATGAAGGCTTGGTCGTCCTCGTCTCTCGGGGTCTCGGCGCGGATCCGGTCGATCCAGTCCTCGGCATCGCGCTCAGAGGGGGCTTCGAATCGGTAGTTTTTGGACGGGGTAAAGATCCCGAAGACATGCTTGCGGGTAGAACGAGGCGTTTTGACTGTTGCGACGGCCGTCACCTCGGAGAGGGTGATTGAGACGCGGAGCCGAGTGGTCTCTTCATCCTTGTAGACGGAGAGGAGGTTCGGGCGGAGGACGAGGTAGGCAGATTTCCAGGAGGCGCGGAAGACATGTTTATGTTTGACACGGCGAAATACTTTCCCAGTCTTCAGGACGCGGTCGAACGCGAAGCTGCCATGTTCATTGACGGGGGAGAAAGTGTCCAGGATCACTTGGCCATTGCGCAAGGGCGGCGCGGGTCCGAGATGCGAAGGATGAGGGAGCTGAAGCGTGGGGGTTCTTGGGTTCTCGGAGACCGAGGGACGAGCCAGCACTTGATTCATGGCGCAAGAACCGCGGACACGACTCGGTCCGGGAGGATGGCGTGTACGGAGTACGTAGTTCTAGATTCTAGATGAAAAATGAGAAAAGGGGGGGAAAGAGGAGAGGAGAACCCCGCGGTGTTTTGGCCATGCAGCGAATCGACGATCGTTTCCCATCGACCGACACAGACCCTTGGAACACAGGTGGAAGTGAAGAATGACGGTGACGGTGACGGTGACTGTGACGATATGGGAGGGTCACATATCAATTGTCTGAACCTCTGATGTCAATGTGGGTGATATCCTCGAGACCCCTCGGGGTATAAGTACCAGCAAATGGGGGGCGCCTTCTGGGGCCATGGGAAGGGCACGCCACCCATAGTGCTCATGTGGTCGCAGGAAGAGGGGAGTGGGAGAAATGCCTAGGTGATTTCCATGGATCTGTCATATGGATATGTATATATATATGTATCTGAGTATACTTCTAGTACCTAGTCTGGCGTAATCCTGCAGCCTGCCCAGTGCCCAGCATTCCTTCCCCAATTGCAGTAACCGATCACACGAACAAACGGGGGATGAAATTGGATGGGAAGCTGAAAAGGGAGAAGGGTCCAGACCCGGTGGAGCCACAAAAGGGCCACATATGTATTAACTATACTATAGCTATACCTAGGGTACGAGTACTATAGTGCATAGACAATGTCTATAATTAGTTCTGCCTTCTATACTTTACTTACACCCGTCCACGACAGTATATACTGTGAACAGGCTATAACATCGCCTTGGCTGCTCAGTACTCCATCTCCAACTTAAGCATGGCGATTCCCGCCTTAACGGTCCCCGGCCCGTCTTGGACCCTTTGATCGCCAGCCGCTAGTACTACGCAACTTCATGCACGCTTAGATTACAGAGATTGCAATGTCTCGTATTCAAGTCTTCCAAGTCCATGGATCTCACTCTCACTCAACACGTCTCACTGCTTTTACGACTTGTAGACAATTGCCAGTGTCCACTCCCTCGGATCTACCACCTCGGCACCACCCTGTGCTCGGTTCTAGAAGGTAAGCATCGACCTGCCTGGGCACCAGGCTTGTTTCCTTCGCCCTGCTGTACTCCGCCTCTGGTGCAGCGCAGTCTCACAGCGTCCGGATGTTCATACGCAGGGGAGCGGGCCAATGACCAGTCATTCCGAGTCCCTTTACGGTGTTTGAACGAAAGAGCAAAGATGATCTCTAGGCTTCATATTCAGTTCACTGGAGTACTAAGTACTGAGTACTAGGTACTTATTCAACTAGAGTATATGTTAGAATATACCGTACTACTGATAATGTCTCGTAAGTACGCAATACATAAGTACTGCGTGCTGCTGAGTGCATGTGTCCAGAGTAAATTAAATTACAGTACCATGGCCATACCATGACCATACAGTGGCCACACCCAATTTCAGCGCCACCACAGCCATTGGGGGCAAAATAACCGTTTCCGTGTGACGCGACGCTTGCGCCTCCTGGTCTTGGCAAATCTCGCCCCGTATCCCCCTTCCAGGTTCAATCCTCTCCATCCCTAATCCCCTCCCCCCCCCAACCTTCACTCACCCATCCTCAACCTCTCACGCCCTCTCTTGGTTTGGTCGTCTGAGTTACTCCCTTCCTTCCCAAATCTACCCGTTATCTGGGCCTGAGAAGGAAAGTTGGGGGTACCCCCACAAAAAAAGGAAAGGAGGCTCTCCTCCGGCCACTCGTTTTTTTTTGTCTGGACATCGGATCGTCCTAGGCTCACTTCCCTGCGATTACCATTTTGACCTGGGACTCTCAATCCTCCCCATCTCGACCAACCTCGCAAGCCAACTCCCAACTCCCCAGCTTGGAGTCGCCCACGATTCTTTGACCCTACTGCCCGGGTCCCATTGATTTGGCTACCGTGGGGTCTGCGACGCGTACCGACACCGCATCCATGAGCTTCATCCAGCGTATCGCGAAGCGGCTGCCCAGCGCGCCGAGCCTCCCTATTGAGGATGCGTCCCGTGAGAAGGGTCGTGCATCTCCGCGATTCGCCTTCTTCCGCCGGCGCATTCGCTTGAAGGGGAATTCATCCATTTCTATACCCCTGGGGTTTGTGTTACTATTTCCATGCCTTGTAATTCTCTTTATTCTCCTTCTATTCGTCCGACACCCTGCCTCTCCCGGGGGAATTCTAATTCCAGCGGGCACTCCACCCTCCATTCGGTATGTGTCCCCATTAGCTGCACGGCCCAATACCTCCGGATGGAGACCTCCAACTTGAGATGGACGATTGCTAACCCGCGTCCCTCCTCAATAGCAAAATCAGCGAGAAGCATGACAAGGTCTTCGCCACCGGCTGCATGCCCATCAGTCCCGATGTTGACAAGGAACCTCGTGCCAACGCCGCGTTCGTCGTTCTCGCCAGGAACAAGGAGCTGGATGGTGTGATCCAGTCGCTCAAGTCCATTGAGCGTCATTTTAACCGCTGGTATCACTACCCGTATGTTTTCTTGAACGACGGCGATTTCGACGATGACTTCAAAGCCACCGTGAAGAACTATACCAGCGCTCCTGTTGAATTCGGCAAAATCGATAACGCCATGTGGGGTTTCCCTGATTGGGTCGACCCTGAGGTTGCCAAGGAGGGTGTTCGAAAGCAGGGTGATGCTGCCATCATGTACGGTGGCATGGAGAGTTATCATCACATGTGTCGCTTCTATTCTGGGTACGTACACATCAACCTACGATCCGACAGAATAAAGGTCAAGTACTAATCAAGCGGATACAGACACTTCTACAAGCACCCTCTCCTGATGAAATACGAATGGTATTGGCGTCTGGAGCCCGAGATCAAGTACTTCTGCGACATTACATAGTAAGAGCCTATTTCTATCTGATATGACATGCCCAATTGCTTACAAACTGCAGTGATCCATTCCAGAAGATGATCGAAGCCAACAAGACATACGGTTTCACCATCGCAGTCAAAGAGCTGCGCGAGACGGTCCCAAATATTTTCCGATACGCATCCGCCTACAAACGCAAGAACAACTTGAAGTCCAAGGGACTCTGGGAGATGTTCCTCGAACGCCCGGCCGAGGAAGATACCCCTCCCGAGGAGAAGAAAGAGAAGCTCCCCGAGGAAATCCTCCAATCCGAACCTGGCGTCAATAACCTTGACGATATCGATCCTGAGGCAATGGAAGGCGAGAGTTACAACATGTGTCACTTCTGGAGTAACTTCGAAATCGCTCGTTTGGATTGGTTCCGCAGCAAGGAATACGAGGACTTCTTCCAGATGATGGATCGCAGCGGTGGATTCTGGATGGAGCGAGTAAGTTGATATACTATGGTACCCCTGATTGACCGATGGAAACTAACAATTTGCTATAGTGGGGTGATGCTCCTATCCATTCCCTTGCTGCCGGTGCTCTCCTCGCCCCGAGTGATATCCACTACTTCCGTGACTTCGGATACCGTCACACGACCATTCAGCATTGCCCGGCCAACGCCCCCGCTCGACAGCTTCCCCGCGAACCTTACCTTGAAAAGACCACCGATGATGAGAAGAAGCGCATTGAAGAAGATGAGTACTGGGCCTCCCCTGACCCAGTCAAGGAGAATGGCGTCGGCTGCCGATGCCGCTGCGACACCGACATCGTGGACGTCGAAGGCAAGCAAGGCAGCTGTCTTTCAGAATGGGTTGAGGTGGCTGGTGGCTGGGCCTCACCATAAGCCTGATCACTTCGGTCGTTCCCCGTATTGTTTCTCAATACCTGCTTCTTCATGCCTTTTTTACTTCAGCTACGAACAACTTCTCAGGCTCGCCCTCGGAGTTTTTTGCTGAAACTTGCATGTCATGCTGGGGCCCTTTTCTGGGTGGCGTTCAACGGATCTGACGGCTTTTTTTTGGGAACATGGCGTGCCATTTCCATCATGTTGACATATTCATCTAGCGTGCTATCCCTGTCATTGGGATTGGCTGTGTCCTACTTTTGGCTGATCGACTCAGAGACGCCGATGGTATATTTACATGCGGCTTTGCCTCGCCCGTCATCTTCTCCAGCCTACTTCAACTCTACATGGATTCTGCATGGGCCCTGCCAATACGTCTTCGCTGCATGAACATACAGCCTAGTCTCGGTGACAAGGAGGAGCCGACACCTTTTTGAAAGGGAGGTCGAAGCCGGGAAGAACGCTGCCAACCTATCCCGCCGTTTTGTTTGTTTTTTTGTTCTGTTTTCTTTTCTCTTTTTTGTCTTTACACACTATCATGTTACTACTAGTATCCCCCTTCCCTCCTGTTACGTTTCTTCCCAGCCCCCTCTCAAGACTTGTTGTGTTTCCATGCATTCATGAAATGTACATACCTGTTCTTCCCCAAACACCACTATCCCTGTGGCACACAACATCACCTGGGCTTCTCTCCCCCTTCGCATTGTCTCTTAACCCGCAAATACCAGATTCAGCATGGATGTCTATAGAGTATGGAATAATCACCCGGAATTACGCGAAGAATGAGATGATTATAATGGACTTTGGATTCTCCCTATAATAAGCTCGAGTAAAATAGTATGGTATTCACCACTCACGAAGGTCTTGCCTGTACGGGCCTGGAGTCCATAGAAAGCCGATTACTGAGATCAAGCCAATACAAAGCTTCATCGAGGAAATTGGATAAGGTAGCGTTTGGTTTATCCTCTATGGTTACAACTAGAATATGACGACCTGTGAAATCGACGCCGAAAGTAGCTGCTTTTAGCGCCAGAAATGGCCGCCTTTCTACCCGTAATTTTGGAAAACAAGCCGCCGCTTGACTACACCCCTCTCAGCACCTATCTATTTTGTACCTACCCAGTACTCTTAGTTACCCTCCGGTAGTAAAGTTAGTATCGGTTGGATACTTACTCCTTCTCCTATAATTCTATCTACTACTAAACAATACTGAAAATAGCTCTCCTTTATAGCTCTATCTATATACTCTCTCTTTTTGTTTTGTCTTACTAGGTATCTATAAAACAGCTCTCCTCTCTTCTCTCTCTCTTAGTAACTCTAAGTCTCTCTTTATTACTAATACTCACTTCTTAAATTAAATCTAATAATCTTATTATCTATAACTCTAGATTCTTATCTTAGTTATCTATTCTAGCTTTTCTTAATAGTATCTATACTTATTTAGTTAGCTTAGGAAGATAAGTACTACTACTAGACTAACCCTATTCTTTTTAAGAAAACTTAAGCTAGACTAGAATATTTCTATTATTCTAGATAGTTACTACTAAACTTTAAGCTAAGAATCTTATTAGGTATTGCTATTGTTAGATACTACTAACTAGTAAAAGTAAGTATAGTTATTCTTAGAATTAGGTATTATAGGTAGAGTTAATGTTTTTACCGCAGCAACTCTGGAGAAAACGTCATGATAGAAGTTGCAACTATCGGTGCCTACAAAGCAATTCTTCAGCAGCAGAAGTACTGGTCGGCCAAACCTGTGGCAGAGGAAGGCGAATCCTGGGCAGTCTCACCTCTGTTACCAGTCAGCGCCTCAAAGAGCTTCGCACCTCAGTCAAGCAGGAAGAGCAGAAGTTGTACCAATGGGTTCAGTTAAATCAGCATCTGCAGCATGGGGAGGAGGCCAAAAGTATTCTGGCTCGATTGGATGAGATGTCAAGGTCCATTCAAGCCATTGCCCAGGAATTCAGTCTTCCTATTGCAGAAGGAGCGTTTTGGAACTCATATATGGATCAACATGAAACCTTTTGTCTTGATCTAACGAGAACCAAACTCCGCTGCCAAATCTCCGAATGGGCCGAATCATCTGAGAGCAAATGCATCTTTTGGTTGAATGGGATGGCCGGCACCGGAATGTCTACTATCGCCCGAACGGTAGCAAAAGTTTTCAACGGCAAGGGACAACTGGGAGCCAGTTTCTTCTTCAAAAATGGCGAAGCACACCGTGGAAATACTAAAAGATTTATACCAACCATTGTCAAGCAATTGATACTCCATAATCACCAGCTGGCATCTGGTGTTCTTGGGGCAATTCAGAACGATCCAGATATTTCCCCGAAAGCTTTCCAAGAGTAATTCAAGAAACTCCTTCTCCGGCCACTACAAAATTCGCCACCGAACCAAATCTTCATGGTCTCAGTTATGTCTTTGTCTATATATCCGGATCATTTTCTTGTTCTCAACAGTCTCGGCCTTTCAACTTCCGAATTGAAGTAATGGCAGCGCCTGCGGGATTTCCAAAATAGAGGGAGCTTGGGGGGAATATATCAATTCCAATAATCACTAGCGAAGTTCACTCACTCCACGACTTAGAACGGTACGCCTCATATTATTTAATAACAACATACTGTTTCCAGTTTATGTTCGCCCTGAGTGCCCTCTATCTTAGCAATGTACACAGCTCTGTCAGACACCTGAGACTTCAGGCGCCAGGTTTGTTCCAGGTTTTTCTTTCTGGATCCCTTTAACCTATCCTTTGAGCTACTAAAAACTTTGAATCTTCTGTTTATTCACATTGTTGCAGCTGGACTGCATAAGGGTACATTACAACCATGAGGGAAAAGGTGTAACAGGTTTAGGTCCTGAAGCCACATGACTTAGAAAAAAAATCCTATATTCAACTTTCTACTGTCATAAGTCTGTTGCATAGACGGAGACGGGAGCATTTTGCTATTAGAAAGATAGTACATAGTCCCTCAAGGGTCGTTCCCGGGAACTGTAAGCATTTGGCCCTATTGATCGGCAGTGCCGTCCGTTATGCGTAAGTTCAGCTTCACAAGTGTTGATTCCTTCGCCCCACATGAACTCGACAAAAGGAGAAGAAGTGCGAGCTGCCATGATGGGTCATATTTACGTCACTAGATACATTAGATACCTACAAAAGGTACCCTGCAGCTTTTTCTGGGTCCAGAATTCCCCAATTTACCTCAGATAACAGCTCATGACTACGAGTAGTACGCACGTCTTCTGTACGGAAACAGGTACAGGCTTCATTGAAAAACGTCTAATTCTGGCGATTTTGATGCCTGCTCAGGTTGTCAGTGCCTAAAGACTGGAGGCTTAAACTGCGCCTTATATTCGAGAACAATTCTTCAATGGCCTGCCCAGAGTAAGACCTAAGCCATTCACTACCACTTAGAGCCTAGTTTATTTTAGGCACCACAGAGAGCTCAGCGGGCCGAGAAACGGACCATATCATGATCGACAGGAAAGGATCGACAGAAAAGGATGAAACGGCCCATTCTATAGCCCCAAATGGGCCCAGCACAAAGGCATCTTGAATAGCGAGGCAGATTCGCACTCTCGCACCTGATTTTTGTTCAACGGGTATTGGGTGGCTAGCACTGTCAACGAGTTTCATCTCATCTCAGCTGTCCAACTCACCTATATAAAGGGCGTTCTTCCTGCTCCGAAGTCTTCAGAAGCAATCTCTTCAAACCAAAGGTTTCACAATCACCAATCAGCTCTTCTCTACAACCAAGCAAACAAACTCGACAATCAAAATGCACTTCACTCGCCTCGCTCTTGCCATGATGACCGGCCTCACCCTGGCTGCTGCTGCTCCCGCCGAGCAAAACGCCAACGCAGCCCTTGGCTGCCCTAATGGATGGAACATCTGCGGAGTTCGTTGATGTCCCTCTGTATTCATCCTAACTTAATACTAACTAATACCATCATGAAGACCTGCAACGGCAGCTCCTGCAAGGCCGGTGGCATTAACTAGTTAGTCTTCATCCCCGCCCATCACGAACCTATGCTAACAATTATCTCAAGCTCCTGTGTCTCCGGAACTAGCGTGAGTATCATGTGGAAAGCTCTTCTATTCATGGCGATTCTAATGTGTAGCAGTGTGAAGGAGAAGGCGGTGGCGATGGAGTACTTTGCGGTAGCAGCGGAGGGTTTGGCCCTCAGACCTGCCCTGTCAAAACCAACTAGGCGGCGCAAAGCATTTTAGAAAGGGGTTCATAAGGAATGGAAATGAATGCTTATCACTTGTGTGTTTCTAGAAGATAATATTTCCCATTTGAGCTGGAGGAGTGTCTGCCTTGATGGTTGATGCACCTTGTCAGTCCCACGTTCATTAAATGGAGTATTTGACAGATTACATAAACTTCTCCCCTTGAACAGCTGTAAAAACCACCATTACACGTCTACATTCTCTCCAGAGCATTGGTAACCAACATTTTTCGGCCTTCAGCCTTCATCTTCCACTCAATGTCTTTTTATCCCAGGGGGTGCAGATTGAAATAAACACTTCAAAATACAATTTGAAAGGGTTAAAGCTCAACAGAGGAGATCCATCTAAAGTGCAGGCTGCCCAGTTTTTGGAAACTCCCAGAGAGTATTCACGAAGAAGAGAGATAGCGAGAGGCGGAAAGGGAATGGCAAAGGGCAAGGTACTCAAAGAAAAAACTAAGCCACCACATATTCCAAATGACCTTAATGGCGAGGAGTGATAATCCTACCAAGAGGTCTATTCGAGTATTGGCCTACTGGAAAGCTAGTACCTACTGAGTATTGAGTAGAAAAAGTAATATAGAAGGCTACTTGACTACTATAGTAGCAGGTACGGTTACGCTCACCTCACCATATTAGAAGGTTCTTGACCCCACCCACCTAGTAAGCTGGAACCAACTGCGGGAGTCAATGGAGTTCAAGTACCTGTGAATGTTTTTGATGATGGTTCGTTCCCCCAAGCTTTTCATCAGGCGCAGCCCACAGGAGCGACAACAGTGGATTCGATGTTGGAGGCTTGCCGATATCACCGCCAATCCCCTGCGTATCGTAGCGACGGGCTCGTTGGATGATGCCTTGAGTGTCAACGTCACTACTTGCTGGAACAACCCGCGAGTACGATAATCCGCGAGCTTTCGAGGTAAGAATCAACCAGATCACTGACAAGCTGCATGCCACGCTCATTCTCAGAAACCGATATCAAGCCGGGAAGATCAACAATTGCCAAATGCAGTCAGATATTGCCAACCCACCTGGCGTGAGCATTTGGTGTGGGAAAGCATATCTGCCCACGTAGGTAGATCCCAAGGCTCATGCAACTCGAGAGTCAAGTATAAAAAGACTCGAGGTTGTGATATACTAACGTTCACAGAAATAAATCGTTCGCACCAGGGGGTGCGCTGAAGCAGCCCCCGGCATCGACAGGCCCTCTATTGAATATCCAAGTTCAGCCACGAATGAGCTTGTACATTGCCACCGATGTCAATGCTTCTTTCATCGTGGAATCACAGTTCTCATATACCCACGGGGTCGCCTGGGACTACGCCGAAGCGCAAGATAACAACGACTTGAAGCTCGAGATAACTATCGAAGGAGAGAGTTTGCACCTGCATCACTCACTCGCCGGTAGTGTGACGCCGAAAAGCTTGGAGGAGGTGCCTTTTTCCCTCAAAAAACTTACTCCTCGCTTCATTCCATACAGTGTAACACTCACAGTTACACGTGCCAGTGCGCGGTGGGTGTACAACGCAACGGCGCAGCTATTCTATCTTCCACCACGAACGGACGGGGGCAGCATCACCAAAGTCGACAGTCTCTATGGCGGGCTGCTGGTACAACCTACGTCAATGGCTCAACAGCGTGGACTCCTCTACTGCCATATTCTTACTACACCACTTTGGCAAATGCGCCTAATCCGCAGGCATTCATCAACCAGGGATACAATATCATCCACCTCGTTCCAGATGCAACGACGCTCACCCAGACTTTCAATTTGGTCGCGCTCGATACGTACCTCAATGCATGCGATCAAGTCGGGCTTTGGGTAATGTACGACATGCGTTATACATACCAAAACCTTGTATCCGTGACGACGCAAGTAACTCTCATCAAGCCACAAAAAAGCTTGTTGCTATGGTATACAGGTGACGAACCCGATGGCCACGGCGACCCGCTTAACGGTACCAGCATAGCCTACTCCCTGATCAAGCTGCTGGATCCCTGGCATCCGGTGTCAGTACTCTTGAATTGCTATAATTTCTATTACGGCTGTTACTCCACTGGTGCGGATATTATACTGTCCGATGTGTACCCCATCGGGGTCAACACGACCTGGTCGGTGGTCTACAATACACCCTGCAATAAGACGTACGGACGACGTGGATGTGACGATTGTGACGGGGTGGTGGAGGACATTTCCACTCGACTGAACCGCTTCGAAATCTATCAGAATTGGCTGGGCAGTGCTCCGAAACCTTTGTGGGGTGTTCCGCAAGCATTTGGGGACCAGACCTTTTACAACCGGACTCCTACCGCAGCCGAGGAAGTGACCATGACGATGCTCAGTTTAAATCATGACGCGAAGGGAATTGTCATGTGGACATGGCCGACTACCGCACAGATCAGCAATATGACTAGGCAGCTGGGCACTATTCTTGTCAATAACAGTGTGACAGCGTTTATACTTGGATCCCGAACTGTTAAGTTGACGGCGGTGGGACTGGGACAGACTGAGATGGATGTAGCGGGATGGAGGCTTGGTAGGCAGATGTTGGTCAGTATTTTGTCCCTGCAGACGCCAAACTGGACAAATACTGTGACAATTCAACTGCCACTTGCAGGTTCCTCCATTACCGAGGTACTGTGGGTTGCTGGACAATGGGGGTTGGTTAACGGGACTCTTAGTAAAGTTGGCGGGACTGGGTTAAGCACTGACTTGATCATTGTGCAGCTTGCGCCTAAGAAGGACACTGACGGTGTACGTGGAATCGAAGATGGCGGTGGACTATGAAAGTTGTAGCCACTCTGATATTCTGGTTTGGATTGGGAAAAGCTCACATCACCACGGACCATCCAAAAAGCTTCAAAATATGAATCATTCACGAGAGACCTAGGAGAAAATGCATAATAGCGGCCGCGAGCCCCTCAAATATAGATCGACTGTTTCTAGTAGGTTTATTGCCCAGGTGGTAGAATGCTAGAGACCGAGTTGGCCATGAAAAATGAATTTGCAAGACGGTAGACGGTAGCCGTAGTGGTCGGAGCTAGTATATAGATAGCATGTACTCCAGTGCCCGATTCGGTGGCGATCGGTGGGGCCTGGTGGGGGCCTAAGTGGGCTGGAAGTATGTACTACGGTATGCTGATGCTTGGATAAGATGGTGAAATATGAGTAGTGAATGAGTGTATACTGTAGTGTATATTTATTATACAAGTGTACTATACTATCGTAAAGATGGTGCCTTACAGCCTGAGCCCGAGCCCGACGAGAAAGTTTGGCAAGTGCCGAAGAAATGTACAAATGTAGCCAGGGCAGCTGCGACTCACCTGCACCCCTCTTCTCCTACAACGGTCATCACTGATCACTGATCACTCATCACTCACCACTCAGAACTTATCACTCTCTTCCCCTCACTCTATCTTTCTGCCCCTCGATACTCCCCCTTTTCCACACCTTTGGATATTTTGGTTATCACTGTCGAGAATACAACTCCCTCGTAATCGAAACCCGCCCTCGCCCACTTGCCAGCTGACGGGCGACTTCACCCCGCGGACCCACAACCGGGGCACATGCCTACATCCCGCCCATCTGCTGCCTTGTAGGTGTTTCTGTACCTTCCCTTCGACCTTTTCCCTCCACATTTCCCCTCCCTCCTTTTTTCTCTCTGCTCCCTTCTCATCGATGTACATCTACGAGTCATGGCTGACCTTCGAGAGTCGCCTAGGCGTCCAACGAGCGCCCAAACAGCCTCGCATCTACAATATCCGACCCTCCCGCCGCTGACTGCCTCAGTAGAAGAGTGGTTGTCCCGCTCACGGCCAACAAACAACATGACGTCAGAACACATCGCTGATTCTCCCCCAAAGGCCCTCAGCGAAAGTTGGGCGACCCTCAGTGTGTCCGACTTGCACTCCGAGGATGGGAACCGTTCTGAGCAGACTGACATCGGTTCCCTGCTCGATCAATCTACCCCCGACGATGTGGCTAGCCTGGACGATCAAGATAGCGGCAGCGATGAGGATAACCTGGAGCAGGAATACGCTCATGATTATGACAACCGGGACCAGGAAGAGCTTCATGCACTCGCGACCTCAGAACAGTTTCCTTCGCGATTCTCCCATACCGGATCTGCTATTGATGATAGCAACCTGACCACCCGACCCCCCTTCCGCCAGTCCCTGAACTCGATCGAATTTTTAGAGCCAGAGAAATGGCCCGAGATGGAAAGAGTCGAGCTCAAGCATACGATCCATGTCTTTGACGATGAAACAGCCTCGGAGATGATGAGCCGACTCCCATACAACCCGATCAACTCGATACTTCTAGCGACAGTCCAGCAAACCATGACCAAGCAAAGCCTTGATCTCGATAAACCCTTTCGTGTTCTCTACCTTGGGAACTCGGAGTACCGGAACATAATACTAGACAAGATCGGTGATGTCTTGGTGTCAAGCTCAGCCACTGGGTCGCAGTCTAGCTCTGCCGAGTCCTCTCGATATCATGTTGTGCCGACTTCATTCGGAGTTGGAGCAGTTCCCAACTTTGCAGAGCTTCTTCCCATTCATGTTCAGCTTGTGGTAGATGAATGCACGGAAGCTAGCTCCGACGCCCATGCGGACCGCCCGAGCACATTGCATTTAAGTTTCAAGAACCGCCCCGCATGCCGCTCGCAGTGGCTCGACAACAGATATCAAGTCTCATCCCCTTCTGAGTGGACTTTGCCAGATGTGGCTATCATCTTCGTGTCTACCGGTGACAACGCAGCCGCTGTGAAGACACGACGTCTCGCTCATATTTTCTTGGAACGACATGGGGTTCCGGCAATGGTGATCTCGGAAGAGCCTATCTGGAGACGAGCCGGCGAGGCTATCCCTCTTAACCACCACAGTCTCCATACTTGCCTGGAATCACGTCATGCGGAAACCGGGGAGACAGCTGTGCTCAAGCGTTACCCCATCGACTTGAAGACATTTGAGAGCATCACACCGAGCCAGCTCAATCGAAACCTGGCGTCCCTTATGGACATATACCCAAAGAAGACGCTTAAAACAACCTCTGATCTGCCCAATCCTGCAGAGCGGAACTCGCCTGCAGACCCCGAGAAGTATTCACGCAACTGGATCCCACCAACATACGCCGCCTGGACCCGCAAATTGGGACCTCTCCTCCGCTTTGTCACATTGACCCTCATCTCCGCTGTGGTCTTGTCGATTGGCTATTCGGCATTAAAGGCAGTCTCTCTCTTCTTTGCGCAACTGATTGCTGGCTCGGCACTGTCTCATTCGTTGTCTCAGACGTCAACCACCTCGATTCCGACGGCAGCCCTGACCTTGGAAAGTGTGGGACAGACGGCGCTGTCCATTCGACCATCCGGAGATCTCGATTTGGGAAATGCTGCAATGTCTGACTTTATTGTCTCTTGCCCATCGGCTCTTTCCATTGCGACATCAGGCACTTCTGTGGGTACCGATAAGTTTGAGATTCAGGTCGTTGGAGACTGTCATGTAGTCATCAAGCCCCCTCGCAGCCTTTCTACCTTCAGAAAACAGCGGCGATTCGACGTGAGTGTCCATCGGAGTGGTAGATCTCTCCCTCATGAATTATCTCACCTCTTTGATGGCGTCTATACGCTGAGGTTGGATCGGGAAGACGCCTATGGTTTGGTTGATGTGACCGTCACATCCAAGTTCAATCATCCAGTTAACCAAACCCTGACAATTGACTTCGGAACTCCATGGCTTAAGATTGCCAACTGGCGACGAGCGGCACAGAACATCTCTTCTCAAATCACGAAGGACTTGCAGGTTGCCCAAACGGGGCTCAGTGAAGTCTATGGCCGTCTCACCACCGATCTCCAGGTAATTATGGGGGATGTTGTCAAGCGATCACACTTCCTGTGGGAAGATGCCGAGCGTTTCCGGCGCGAGGGTCTATACGCTGGCGATATTGTTCTGGCCCGGTCGAAGCAGCTTTCGGAGGTCATCACCCGTAATGCTGTGCAGCGATTTCAGAGCGTTTCCTCCGTTCTCCAAAGCCGCTCCGTGACAGTGAATCGGGGGGCCAAGGGGATCGTGGGTAATGCTTGGAGTCGGTTGGGTAAATCTACCCCGAATATTGATATTCATTGCTCGCTGGATCGAGTGCGGAGTGTGAGGAGCGCGCTAGATCGTGCTCAGGCTCGGGCTCGCCACTTCGTCGGACGTCGTCAAGAGAAGAAGGCGGATTGTCCGGGGCGTGACAGTTCGAATTGCTGAAATGCTAACCTATCCCTTATTTCTTTTTCTTTTCTCAATACCCTAGGTATCCTTGCTTTTTTATGATTTGGCTAATGAGGGCGGGATATGTCTATGTTTTGTTTGTTTTTCTACCTGGTTGGACTGGTGTTTCTCACGAATAGTTACGTCGCAATGCAATTCCATTCCTTAACGGTGTAGTGTTCTGTGGGGTTTGAATGTCTGTGCCCTGTAGGTGAATGGTACATAGTACACTCTACCTACGCCTCCATCAATAGTATATCTGATAGTATATCTAGTAGTTTCTGTAGCTCCTTCCAGTCCACCGAAACCCCTCGCGTTCCGGCACAAAAAGCGGTGGGGCGATTCTGCCCGCGCCCACCCAGACTAATATTTTTCCCC